>PVIW01004660.1:0-125922 GCA_004026585.1 Noctilio leporinus | reverse complement strand
CACCCATTACAGGACAATAATGAGCAAAACTAACAACAAGCAAAACAGAACCAAGTATATGAATACAAGGAATAGGCCTTCAGTGGTCAGGGAGAAAGGGGTTGGGGGGAGGGGGGAGGCAGAGGGAAAGAAGGGGAGCAGCTTAGACAAGAACCTAGTATAAAGGAACCATGGACATGGACAACAGGTGAGATTGACTTTGGGGGGAATGGGTGGGTGGGGAGGGGGACACAGGGGAGCTAAAAGGGGATGGATGTAATACAACAACAATAAAATTTAAAAAAAAAAAAGAAAGAAAAAAAGAAAAGAAAAACAAAAATGAAGAAAATGCATATAGAAGAGAAAATTCTTATAAGGTTTATGCTAACTATTAATACAGTGATTTAGATTTTAATATTATGAGCAATAAATATTTTTTATGTGCTTCTAAAAAAAAAAGTGAGGTTATCTTCTTTGTGATTATGGACCCTCAAAATGTTGAACTGAATATATTAATAGAAATATTCCATTGTAATTAGTTAATTGGTTTTCCAGAAAAATTAGTCTCCTATCAGTTTAAGCACTTTTTCCTTTGTAAGACAAAGGCTCCCTGAGATACTTGAAGTATAAGGTCCTAGAACTGCAGAGATGAGAAATACACAAGAAGTGAAATTATTCTTAAGGTAGCAAGAGAAACAACCCTCACAGCCCCTGTTGGTGACTGGCGGCTGTTGAATAAAGCCAGTTGCCAAGCAGAGGAGTAAGCAACTTGCTATGTCTGAAGTCTGGAACACAATTACCAATTATTTATGACCAGCAGACTAAGAAGACAACCATTATCTCCCAGTGAAGTTATGTAGATTGCATTTTGGAAAAAAAAAAAAAAGTGAATGTTGTTTAAGTTGTAATTTGGCCATAATATCTAATGTTCTTAGGATTATAAAAATTATTTGCAATAAGAAGACCATATTTTTATATTTTAATTAACTAAAAGAGAGAAAACTCCCACACAGTTGGCAGGAAAATAAATTGGAAAGGTTTCAACTCTTACAAATATTTGCCAATATAGAAATGATTTTGAGCACACGTGATGAGGAAATCCTGCAAAAAGAGTTGGCATGGATTAAAGAAATAACACCAAAAATTGAAGGAGTTTAGTCCGTGCAAAACTGGAAGGACTGAACTGCCCTAATAGGGCTGTACTTCATAGTATACTAAATTCCCAATTTATTACTAACAAGTTTTCAATATAATCTGTTTTTTTAACAAGGTCGATTATGAATCAATCAATAGTTAGTACCAAGGGTAAAAGAAAAACTGTCCACTGACTGCTACAAAAGCTTTCAAAAATGCCAATTGACCACCAGTTATCATTGGTACAGCAAACTTCCCTTCCTTTAGGGATTTGCTTAACCACAGACTTTCTCTGGAACCAATCTCGTAACACAGCATCCCTTTGGATCTTCAGTAACCTCATTAATGGCTGCCCTGTGTTCCCTGTCTACTTTTAATTTCTCCTAGTAATAGAAATACTTCATAATGGAAGATTTAATTAACTGAGTTTCCAAAAAGCTATTTCCAGTGAACTGGGAACATTAGCTTTAATTTTTATTGTTTAAGAATAAAGATACCCTTTTTACAACAGATTAAATGCAGCAGGAAAACAACATTTTAACCACACTAAAGCATGGGAACCCACTGGCAAAAGTCAATGGCACTGCTGAGAAGACAAAGGCTGTGACAGTCTGATCTGAAGGAAGAGGCCCTGCTTGAAGTTTCTTGTCCTTTCCTTAACTTGGGTGACTCTTAACAGGGCTCATTCATGTCTATAGGAACCAAAGTCTGGGTGAGGAACAGCTTTCTGCCACCAGGAGAAAAGCATTATAATAGTAAGTGTTGAAGACAAAGGTCTTTCCCTTCCCTCTATCCCCACAACATATAAGAAGTTTTTCCAGGACTATTAGAGATGTGTTTTTTACAGCTAGGTCCTGTTTTCGAGAAATGCATCATTGGGAAGTATTGAAGAGTAGGGAAGGAAAATCAGCATGACCTTGCAAAGCAGAGAGGTCTTGAGGTCAATCAGCTAAATATTTGTGCAGAAAAATTTTTCCACAATTTATTATGATCTTTGAGCTTGGCCTGACATAAGCTTATGATACTCATAATTTGGCTTATTTACCTAACAAACTGATGAGCACACATTGAGTCATCCCAACCCCCCCAACCCTCCACCCTCCACATACACACATTTAGGGTAAACTTAGTCCTTATCTAAAGCATGTCTTTAAAACCTTTATGGGAATTAGCCAGTGAATATTGCTACACACTTAGCCATCTTTCAAAGTGAGTATCTTTCAAAGCTTTACCTTTTTCTCTCATTTACCAAATGAAATTAGACCACATTACAGTCTACTACCTTATGAATTGCGTTTTCTAAATCAGAGCCCATTTGAGTTATGGAGGTGTGTGCACCCAGGAGCACTCAATGCTCTGTGAAAAAGCAGAAAGATGGCTTAGAGGTTTATAGCACCAAGTAGCTTTTCATCTGTGAAAGATCTGGATTCGGTTCTTTGCTTTCAGCCTGAGTAAAACTGACATTCATGGCTATATCATGACTTGTATCACAAAAACCAGATTGTTGGTTTGCTTTCATTGTGGAAGCTGAACAAAGAATGCAGCCACATAGTACTGCAAATTTCTGTAAAAGTAGAAATCACAAGCCTTGATCTGTTTCTGATTGCACTATGCACAGACTAGGAATAGGAAACTTGTAAAAGCTCTAAAACTTACTCTTCTATAAAAATAATTTTATCCATATCATCCAAAAAAAGGTGATATAGTTCACAAGAACCAGTTTTCAAAGACAAACACAAACCCCCAAAATATTTTATCTGGAAAGGTTTAGATATTGTAGCATTTATTGTGTTTGGACCTCTGAAGCAACTGATTTAAGAGTTAACTTTTGTAGGAGTTTACTTCTCCCCCAAAATAATTCATTACCAAGGGTTATTCTGCCTTTGCAATTAATCAGGTTTGAAAGTGCTTCATTTGGTGCATTTGTATTGTTTAAATAAATCTGGAAACACTAACCCTGTCACATTCAGGGGTCGAGTGTGGGAATGAATCTGTAGACACAGAGGGTAAAATACTTCAAGGCGTATCCCCAAGAGATTTCCAGCTGGATGATCAGAATTTATTTTCCAAGAGGAGGGTATCCTCCTGCAAGTGAGCCCCGTGGTGTGTTTTAAGGTCTCCTTAACCTGTCTTGGCAAATTGCATAAATCATGGCTATAAAGTCTTCCTATTCAGCATGTTAGGGATAGAGAAAGCTGACCAGTTTTTGACCTCTTATTTGGGGCCCCAACTGACCCTAACTTAGAAGTTCAAGCGGTCAATTGCAGGTCACAGAGGGCAGTCTCAGAGTCTTTTAACTCCACTTGGGCTACAAGGTTAAATGTATTCAACACAGGTATTTTCCTAGGTTTTTGGGGTGTGCTGCTCATAGAATCCACACCTGGATAACCAAAGGAGTCAAAAAAAAAAAAAGAAAAGAAAAGAAAACAAAAGAAAAATGGAGGAAAGAAAGATAAAACAAGATTTAAGCTGGTGTCCTCACCAACTCCGCTTTAGTATACACCAAGTTGGTCGTTTATCAGAATAATAGATCTACAGACAACCTTAAACAATTGTCAAACATTCTTTTAAAAGCCATTAGTTTATATATATATATATATATATATATATATATATATATATATATATATATATATATATCTGTTTTGTGCATTTGTTGAACCCTTCACTTGTCACTGAGAACAGCCTGTTAAACTAAGCAGAGGCCTGATCAGTTTTCAGTGAGCGCTGAGCCTCGAGGTTCACCTGGGTCAGCCACAAGATTTATGAGGCCCAGTGCCAGTATCTGATTGGGACTGTTAGTGCTAAAGAAAGCTGACACTTCCTCCCTGCCCCTCCTCCCCAAGCTCAGCACACAAAGTCCGGTGACTTAACTTGTACATTCCCACTGGCTGCCTAAGAGGCAGCAAAATTGATGACCTGTACAGACACCAAAGTGGACATCAATAAAAAAAGATGGATGTGGACGAGTGGAGTGACATGCCTCATTGCTGAGGGGACTGGGGAGGGGATAGAAAAGGTTAAAAAAACACTGGAAAGTTATTTATATAAGCTTCAAGGACAAGGATTTTGTCACTACTTGCCTAAGAATTTGCTCTGAAAATATTCTTTCCTCTGACTTCTATCCTTTTCCAATTGGCAAAAAAATGTCTGGGGACTTCAGTAATGACTAGATATTTTTATTTGTTGAATTATATTCAGAAATTTTTATTAATTTCTTTTGGAGACAAAGAGTGGCATCATGATATGGACTGAAAACTGTTGAGACATATTCAAGAAAAATGTAAGGTACATGATTGATTAAGCATTACCATTGTGCTTTTTACTTAATAAAGGGTGTTTAAAAGCTGAGCAGATTGCATTTTCTACAAACTGGTAGATGTAAATGCTCTAAATAGCATGTTCATTTTGAAGCATTTTGCAAGGAACTGCCCTGAAATACCAGGAATTATACTTGTGAAGTTGAAACAGTTTACAAATGGGAAATGAATAAAAGTAACTGTATTAGACATTAATATACTGGTTGTATTTCTATTATAAAGTACTCCTGAGAAAAATTTTCTGGTATCTTAGACCAATACTTCAAATCAGGTCCAAAGAAAGACAAATAAAATGAGTACAAGAATTATTATCATTTCTCTTTTATTCTTTTTTTTTTTAAAGATTTTATTTTATTATTTTTAGAAAGAGGGGAAGGGAGAGAGGCAGAGAGGGAGAGAGACATCGATGTATGGTTGCGTTTCACCTGCCTCCAGCCACAGACCTGAGTGGAGACCTGGATTGCAACCTGGTTATGTGCCCTGGCTGGGGAATTGAACCTGCGACCTTTGGGTTCGCAGGCCGGCGCCTTATCCACTGTGCTACCAGCCAGGGCTCTCTTTTATTCTTGATGTGTTTATTTGCTCTCTCCAATGTTTTCTAAATGTTTATCTATTATGTAAATGAGACCTAAATCTAAATGTGATCAGTGAGGTTGGGAGTGATTATGCCATTGGCCATATCACAAGAAATGGCAGGATCCCTGGATCACAAACTTTACAAGTGATGAGTCCATCCTAATTCTGCCTTGATCTGGCTGTTTTCTTCAGTAAACATGATCTGTCAGTCTGCTATTTAATAATAGAAGAAAATTGCAAAAAATAGAAATGTATTTTTAACCATTTCAGGTGCTTCAATGATAATAGTTTATATTAAGAAAAACCCATTTTAGTTTCAAAATCAAGACAGAAAAAAAATTAATGCTATCATACTGTCCCTTTTGTGTGCAGAAACTAAGCTTGACATTTTTAGGAACTAGAATTTGAAGTTTTTACCATTTCAGCAATGTTAAGATTGGTCAATTTCCAAGTACACAGTCCAATGTCTCTCACTATTCCTGGTCATGGTAGTAAAATAGGCTTTGACTAATACAACAGAGCTCATGACAAAGTGGAAAGAGGAAGTCCTTATCTCTGGTGATTCTGTTTACTTGCTCAGAATAGCCAACTTATCCAGAATCAAAAACCTTAAATGGGGGTGTCTGTGAAATCCATACTCTCTTCTACCTAGTTTCAATTCACCTTCCTATGCACTGCTATATCTGGTATACATACAGCAACTTTTGAATATGAAGACTTGCTGTTAAGGGTAATATTAGCCAAGTTTGAAATCTCTATTTCTGTTCTAAAATAGCATATAGTACACTATCAAATGTGACATCCAAAAATGACACTTCCAAGGGGCTCTGTGTCATTTGTTTGAGAAATGGTTTGACATCCTAGAGGGTTCAAGGTCACTGATTCTACAAGGGCTAACTCTGGATTCCCTATTTGCCAAGACATTTCTGATCTTCTCTTCCTATTAAACTAACATAGAATTTCTATTAGCATCAGATGGTAATATTTGAAAAAATTTTCAAACTGCTCAGGATTAAACCCAAGTTTCTTTTCTGGGTAGTCAGACATATATCCTTTCTGAGACATGTTGACTGCAAAAGTCCCAAAAAGACATCCTTCAGATATGTCTGAGTAGCATGGAAGAATTCCGAGGTGTAAGTATAGGAGGATTCTCAGACCACAGGGGCTAAAATGACTGGATCCTGCTACCCAGAAGAACCTACTAATTTGTGGTACCAAACTCTGGATCCAAACTAATGATAAATTTGCTCTAGGGTCTGGTCCTAGCTTTTCCTGGGCTGGAAATGGATGTCAAGAGAAAGTACCTTTTTCTAGCCTTATGAGATTCTGCAAAAATGACATTCTAGGGTTTCTCTAGTTTGAGGCAAATAATTGTTTCTGTTTCATTTGCTGTAGAAGAAATAGCTTAACAAAGCTGTTTTTTAATGCAATATAAAACTTTCTTGGTTTTTGAAATCATATTGTTATTCTTAAAAATCATGCATTTTACCAAAAAAAGAATGAATGTACCTGGGACATACAACAAGGAGGTTAAAAACAATTTAAAGGATGAACACCAAAAGTATTCAAACTCTCTGTTTTTATTAGTAGTTCTCTCTCCATTAGGAGGAGAATCATAGTAAAGTGAATCAAATCGCAACTACTTTGTTGATATTTTATGTTATTTCTTAGTTTAAAATATCAAACATTATAACAACTATGTATAAAATCTTTTTTAAAGTACTAAGAATTAAATTAGAGAACTAACCAATGCTGATAGTTTAGTGGAATCACAACCAAATGAGTTCATTAATTACTCATTGCTGAAAGATTGAGTTGTAAAGTTAATATCTCAAACTTAATCTCTATTTTATATGTAATTATACACCACATACTTTCTATTTTTCATTCTTAAAATGGATTATAAAATGACCAGATACTGATATCAACACAATATCATAGTCTATCCAGGTGTTTCTTCATAAGCAAAGTGTTCTAGGCACCTTAACAATTTAGCATACATACTCATATACCACACCACTCATACACCACACCATCCAAAAGGTCTCTTGGAATTAAAATAGTGAATTATCCAGTGTCAACTGTTTTATTCAGAAAATATTGTTGTCAAGTCAACAAATAAAGCACTATCAAAATGGATTGACAGAAAATGCTTTTGAAGATTTCTATGTTGTAAACTCGATTTGTTTACTTTCTATTGGCAAATTCATAACAAATATCTGTTCAATTTCTAGCAATTAGGCATTCCTGGAATATAAGCACACTTCACAGGAATCTTAACAGCAACAAACTGTTTAATGTGCTCCCACAGCAAATTAGTCTTTTGTCACAACAATCAAAATTTGTATTTCTACTAAAAACATGTCTAAATAAACCAAGTATTTGCTTTGGAAATCTATTCTTAAGCTATTTGAACTCCACCAAGTAAAATATTTATTTAGCAAAATTACTATTGTGTAAGGCAAATATTTTTCAAAGTAGATGCAATTGAAGATAGCACATCCATTTTTTTTATAGGAAATAGAATTCCAGTTACTTTAAAAGATAAACTGTCATTGCTTATTATCATTATTATTATTATTACTTTTGTAGGAAGAAAGATTAGAAGGAGAAGCAGGTGATAAAGGAAGAAAGAAGAGAAAGATACCTCTTTTTTGCCTAGAATTATCAAAGGCTTTCATCAATAATTTCACTGAAATGTGCATTTTACCTCTTCCTGGGACTCTTTAGTTCACTGAAGCCACTTCAAATTTTTGGACAAGTAGTACAATCAAATTTGAAACGATGGCAGTTATGTAGTTAATTTAATTAAATGGTTATCTCCATTGATTCAGTAAAGAAATGCATAGATCATTACTGCAACAACACAGTACCCCACTCTGATCACATAACCTACACAACCATCTTCATAATCCACATGGACCATCCCCATTAATTTTAATGTTGAGATGCTTATAATCATAATTATCTGGTGATTACAATAGTCTGTCAGGGTGGCATTCCATTTGTATTTATCTCCCAGGCATAGCTAGCACTCAAAAACACAGAATTCTTTTTCTTTTTTTTTTTTTTTTCCAGAAACTACTTTCGACCCTGGCCAGGTACCTCAGTCAATTCAAGCTGGTTAGAACATCTCCCAGATTCACCAAGGTTGCAGGGGGAACACACAACCGATGAATGTACATAAATAAATAGAACAACAAATCTCTCTCTCTCAAAAAAAAAAAAAAATTATTTCCAACTACTTATTCTATTTTGCTATGATTTTAAAAAGAGATTCTATATTGTAAACTGTGGGTACTACTTTGCATTGTCTATTCCCGGGATAACTTTTTAAACTCTTTTGTGGCTCCCGATTGTGTTGATACTCATTTGACTAACAAAACCTCAATAAACAGTAACTGTGCATATTAAATGAGAAAAGGATATGCAGTAAAGAAACACAACTTCTTGAAAAAAAAAAGAAAGGAAAAAACAGAAAAGCCTGCAGTGCAAATTGGAGAATGGGATTTTGCCCGCTATTCCAGAGGGTTGCTTCTGTTACCAAGATTTCTCTCATTTCCATGAATTACTTTTTCTATTAAGATCTTCTGGGGAAATAAAAGCAAAGGGTAGAGCAGAACTTGCTGGCAATGACAGATGGCTCTTCTTTACTGAATTATAAAAGAAAAGTGGCATCCCAAGTTTTACTATACAGAACACAGAAGGAAAATGCTAAACAACGCTATAGATTTTATCTAACACACACATTTTGCCTATTTGCAGAAATATAATTTTACTATTATGATTATTGACACATTTCTAAGGAGCATGCCTATTAATTTTTAAAAGATTAGGTAAATGTACATCCAAGTCCTTTTTATTTTCTAAACTATTATTCAGAATGAATATCCTTAAAGTGAAAGGGAAATTCACAACTAAATGGACTAGTTGTTGAATATAAGGGAGTTTTCTTCAAACAAAGGAATTTTCTACTAAAAATTAAATAAAACCTTATGTTGACTACTTTATGGAAGGCATTTTATGAAATATTTCTTGTGAAAATTAAACAAACCACATTTACCTTAGTGAAGTTACACTTTAAAAAAAGAAGAAGAAAAAAAAAAAAAAACCACCAGTTACTCTACTGTCATTCCATCTACAGGTGACATTAAATTTTTTTAAATGATGATGATGTATATTCATTACATTTAAAAAATCATTAGAAAGCCCAAAGTTAACTAATCAAAATTCTGGTGAATATTCTTTCATATATATGTATAAAAAAATGTATACATACCCATGGAAGAATTCATTCTTTAAGAAATACAATTATATTTTTCTGCAAATAATTTTTAAACTCGATATTATGTCAAGTACACAGTTCCATGCTAATAGATATTGATCTGTGGCATCATTTTAAATAACTACATAGTAATCAATTTAATTTACTTAATCATCTCCCCACTGATAAGATTTTAAGTTATTTCAAATTACTGTTTAGCTTTTACTTTTGGTACCACTTTATTATTTTTATTGCTGATACTATTACAGATATCCCCTCTGTAAGTGTATACTCCTAGAGGAAGAGAAACTAATAATTTTTTTTTATTTTACATAATATCAAACATTTCTTCACAAAGGTAAAACATATTTACATTTGTTCCATATATATGGCCAGTTTCCTCACATGTTAAAGTAACCACATTATTTCCTTTTTGCTATTCAGGTAAAAAAATGATAATTTGTTATTCTTTTTACTTCCACCACATTGATACTAGAGAGACACTCCATTTTTTCTTTTGTGAGCTCTGTTATTTTGATGGTCATTTATTCCTAACTTATCAGCAAATGTCTTTTAAAAAATCAGAGCTTTTAACCCTTGATATGTCACATGTGTTATTATTATTCCAAACTTGTCATTGATATTTTCAAAATGTGTATAATGAGTTTTGGTCATTAGATGTTTTTGAATTGTAAGTAGCCAGTTGTTTGTTTATTTTGTTAATGATTTCCAGTCCACATAACACATTACAAAGTATTCAAGTATACATTCTCCTAAAGCTGTATAGTTTTCTATTTCACATTAGAGTCCATGCACTATTAATCAACCGCTTCTATAGGAAGCTTCGTTGCAATGAAAATCACATATTTTATTAATATTTAACCTATTTTAAAAGTAGATGGGACTATTCCAATGTAAGACAAGGGTTTTAATTATTGCTGCCCTATTTATTTGAATATAGTTTAAACAGATGTTTATTTAAAATGTTATTTTGTATCTTCAAAAACTCATAATCTGCTTTTCTCTTTTGATCTATGTATTTAGCTTTATTGGTTTTAATTTCAGGTTTTTGAAAATATTATACAGTTCAAAGGTCAATGATTCGATTCCCAGCCAGGGCACACATGACCAAGTTGCAAGCCATGTCTCCAGCCATGTTGTGGCTGAAGGCAGGTGAAGGGCAGCCATATATTGATGTCTCTCTCCCTCTCTGCCTCTCTCTCTTCCCCTTGCTCTAAAATTGCTTTAAAATAAAATTTTAAAAGAAAAGAAAATATTATACAGTTCAAATAACAAGGGGGCCAAATTTTGTTTAAGAAAAGAATGCTCATATTCTACTTTTTTATATATTATTATAGGCAATATTTTTCTCTTCCAATAATCCAAAAATAACATATCTTCTCTGATATTTTTTCATTATTCTTCTTGTACTTAATATGGAATTTAATATCTTTCAATCTTATAACAATTTAAAAGTAGTATAATTATCGTCTTTTCAGGCTTCACAGAAAAATCATAAAATCATAAAATTTATCATAATCAAACATTTCAAGAACCTTCTAGATCATAGTTTTAGTTACAAGAACTAAACAGTCCCAATTGTATTTTCTTATCCTATTGAACCTCTAAATTTTTTCTATCACTAGAAAAGCTTATTGTTATATTTTAAATTAATCTAACTCTACATAGTTTGTTTTGTCCGAGATAAAGACCAGGAGACTGTCTTTTCCTGTGTCTTTAAACTAGTACATAACTTCTGTTTAAGGGCTTAGTGACAACTGTAATGGATAATTTACAACCTACAGGGCTTCTGGATTAAATAACAGAGGTTCTGTAAACCAACAGGCTTCAGACTTCTGTGAAAGCACCAGTAATTTGTTTATTGCCCTTTCTCAGTTCCTCAATTACAATTGATCTCTGCTAAACAGTCCAGTCTTGCTAATTGTTTGAAAAGAGAGAAAATGACTCAATCTTTATAGGCATCTTCTAGCCTAGTATTTATCTTTATAATTCAGTGTCATAATCTCACCTATAACAGAGATAAATGGAACCCATACATCTAACCATAACAAATACTTTCAAAATTAATTTATAAACAACCAAAGTTGAAGGAGCTGTGTGACTATATCTGATATCGCGAGCCAATGACAAACAAACAAGAGCACTTGATTAGAGCTCTTGTCCTGCCAGATTACTATTTGAATCCTACTGATAGCAGTTTAATCAGGATTTAATCTTCTTATCATATATAAGGTGTTGACCAACTTTAGTACTTAACATAATACAGAACCCCTACAGGCATTTCCACTTCAAAGTCTGAAGTACAGTGGTTAGGTGTCTCCTAATCTTTTTCTTTTTCCATTAATAGTGTTGAAAAAAAGCCATCATCAACTAAGCATGTTCTAATTTAGTCTAACTTCTAAATTGTTTGTTTTTAAAGGTTTGACTTGTTTATACTAAACCTTCATTTTTTTTTTGCCCCACCACGTTAGAAATGGAAACTATACTAATCATACACATACATGTGTATATGTAAAGTCTGTCTTGATTTACAGTTTAACTTTTAACTTATTTATTTTAGAAAGGTTTGACATTAACTCTAAACCTTTAATTTCTTGACCCAACAGTTTCAAAATTAAATATACATATATATGCATATATGTGCTTGTACAATACATATTTTAAATTCTAGCTTTTTGCTTTAATAGTGTATGTTACTTGAATGTCCAATTGAACAAGTAGTACATTAAAACACAAAGAAAAATTATCTTCAAATATTTTAAACCTTATACTTTACAGGTCAAGGTCCATGACAACTTTTATATATCACTTCCTGACTTAGTGAGCATTCTACCTTCCCACATTAAAGTTCTTTCTTTAATCCTTACAGCAGCCTGATAAGAAAGAGCAGGTATGTTTGCTGTCCATTTGCTTTATGTTAAAATCACTTATTTCACTGTAGGGTATCTTCCTGAGGACTAGCTACCCATAATTGTTGTTTTTGCCAATATGTAAATGTTTGTCATGCAAATTGTTTATCATTTCTCCACAACAAACTGAACTTAGTTTTTAAAAAGTGAAGTAGAATTAATATAATCGATGGCCAGAATAATTAAAACTATATAATCCAGATATTACACAAGGTCTGTCCAAAAAATTTTCAGCCATTGTTAGTATAATAAGAACAATTTGTGCAACGCTGATGTAACCAAGAAGAGTGGACTGGAATGCAGATGCATGAACAATGATGACTTCACTGTACTAGTCAGTGGGGGTGATAGACCCATTGAGTGAGCATGTATACTGTGTGGTCGTCACATTCAAAATGGCTGAGCAAGTAGAGCAACAAATCTGTATCAAATTTTGTGTGAGGCTTGAACATTCCTCTGTGGAAACTATTCAGATGATTCAGAAGGCTTTTGGGGATGATGCAGTGAATTCAGAACAAATTAAATAGTGATATAAACACTTCAAAGGTAATCAAGAACCTGTTAAAAATGATCAACATTCTGGAAGGCCTGCAACAAGCAGAACACCTGAGAATGTTGAACATGTATGGGCTGTAAGCAACAATGATCTGTGACTGACAGTGTGAAAACTAGAAACTGATCTGGGGACTTCAAAAACTACTCTAAGATTTTGACACAGAATCTTGGGATGAAATGTGTTGAGACAAAATTTGTTCTGCAGCTTCTGCTACCAGAGCAGAAGGAACATCACACTGCAGTTGGGAGAACTGTGTGAGAGCTCAAGGTGTCATGGGTACATTGTTTCTTTATCTTGTATCTTCTTTAATAACTGTCTATTTTCATAATGCATGGTTGGATACTTTCTGGACAGACCTCGTTGTATATGTAGAAATGAGAACTTTTTACGCTCAGTGTTTAATATATCATTATAGTGTTTTAATCACTTCAAATGCCCTAAGTCTACTTAACTTTATGTCAGCATATAGTCAAAATAATGCATAATACCATAATACCTCTATTTTGTTTAATATACTTCAACCGGAAGATACTAATCTCAGAGATAAAAGATATTTTACTATTTAGAAAGACCAGTAAACTCAAATGTTCAACTCAATTTATGTTAATCCTTCATAAAAGAAATTGTTTAGGACCAAATAGAAAAATTTCCTCAATTATTTTATCATTTATTTAATTATTTAGGCTTTACTCAACTCAAAACACTGTACTTTGGAAGTTTTATTTTTATGTTGTCTTCTCTGAAATAAGTTTGCTCATTTCTAACATTAAATATAATCCTAAGGCTAAATTAAAGGTTAAATGTCTAACCATTTATGCTACAATCACATTGATTGACTTCAGTAGGAAATTCCCATTTGAAAGAGAAGCTAGAGACCAACTATATGCCTAAAACATAAAGGAGGCAAAACATTTTAAATGTTGCTTCAATTTTCATATAAAATGTCCAGTAATTTTATTTTTTTAATGTCTACAAACACGGATAAACATTACCTTTTGGCATTTCATTTAACTAAGAAGGTAAGTGTGATAAATGCCCCTGTACTATCTATCATATGCATAAAATTTTAAGAGATAAATAGATTGTAAATGAAACTAACCCTTTTTAAAAGATAGTTATTAAAGATATGTTTATTTTAATAACTTATTTTAAACAAATATATTAACATGAAACTTCATTCATGTAAATAACATTCCAGTCTTGGGATTGCTGATAGATAGGATTCATTAAATTTAAATTCGGAAAGATCAAGCATCTCAAAAATGGGTAATATTGAGCTAAAGAACAATGTGGACTAAGTAGCACTGAGGCATAAACAGGGAAAAATAAAATAAAAGTCTATTATTTCTTGACTACGAATGCCTTCTAAAGTAACTCAGATGCTTTCATTTTATTTGAATATTGCTTTTTGTTTCCTCTATCTCTTCTGTGCTTAAAAACCACAACTTCAGTCAATCAGTAAACAGGATCATTACTTCTAAGTGTCTCAGATTCTAAATCAAGGGTTTCATTTAATTTTCCTAGCAGAATAATGCATATAGATGAGGATGTCAAATTGCAAATAACCTGTATTAGAATAGCGTTTACAGTGCTTATGGTAAGTAATCAACATTATTGACTTAGCTCAGGAATTTAACATGCTGAAAAACACTAACAGAACAAATTGATTGGAAGAATAGAGAAGTACATCACAGTGTTAAAGATCTGAAATAAAAGTAAAACATATTATATGATTTTGCATTTTAAAAGTACACGTGCGTATAGATATGCACATAGATGGATAATGTGGGCATTATTGATTTAAATTCTCTATTGGGATTAAAGGAAGAATGCCTAGTTTCATTTCAATGGTAATGTTGGTATTCATTATCAATATGATAAAATACAAATTGGTGGCTCTGTAATACAGATTTAATGCCCCTGCTGAACTTTTTTCCATTAGTAGCTAATGGCTATTCCTGTGTACCTTCTATGACTCCAAATGCTCATTTCATCTTCTTTTCTGTGATCATTATGGCTATACAGGAAATGATTTTGCAAAAAATGAAAATATCCTACTTTATTTTAAAAATGATAGAACTTGCATCTGTAAACATGTCTTTAATCTATGCCTTCCATGATGTGTCAGCATTCTCAAAAAGAATCTTGTTCTGAGTTTATAAACTAGAAGCGAAATATTTCATAACTTGGAATTGGTAGTGAGAAAAAATCTTGTAAAAATTAATGAAGTAAAATACTTTGCTTTCAGAATAGTTTATATTTTTAATATATATATATATAATGAGTTTTTCCTTTTCATTATTAAAAACTTTTTATCATGATAAACAATCTATTCATTGAGGTGCTTTTCTCTGTTCTATACAGCAACAGTTTATTTTTAGGGTGGCTTTCAACTAGTAAGTTGGATTTATTTTATAAAAAGAGGGGTACAAAAGCTCTTACTAATTTATTTTATTTTATTATTTTTAAAGATTTTATTTACTATTTTTCAGAGAGAGGGGAAGGGAGAGAGGCAGAGAGGGGGAGAAACATCAATGTATGGTTGCCTTTCACCTGCCTCCAGCTACAGGCCTGGCTGGACCTTGCAATCTGTTTATGTTGCCCTGGCTGGGAATCGAAACAGGGACATTTGGGTTCACAGGCCAGCACCTTATCCACTGTGCCACCAGCCAGGGCATTAATTTATTTTAATTAAGCCCATTGTAATAAGCCCTAGGGAGAAAATAATTAAACATTGATTAAGAAACAATAACAAATCAAGTTCATTTCCTCTTAATAATTGAATTCCCTTAGTCATCATTTTCTCAAAATAAAGGCATTAAGTTTTGTAGATTTTTTCAATAAGAGTTTTAAATAAGGTTATAATAGTAATACTTAATATTATTGAACATCTACTATATACTAGACACTATTCTAAGTACTTAAAGTACTTGCATAATTTTAGTTATTAGGGAACTGTAAATTGAAGCCATAATGAGACTTGGATTTCACACCCTATAATGACAATAATCAAAATTTTAGGTAATAGCAAGTGTTGGCAAAGATGTAGAGAAACTGAAACTCACATTCAGTGGTGGTAGGAAAGTAAAATAGTATGGCTACTTTGGAAAACAATTTGGCATTTCCTTAAATAATTAAACATAGAGTCATCATATCATCTAGCAATTCCTTTCCTAGTTATATGCACAAGAGAAATGAGAACACATGTTTACACAAAATTTATACAGATGTTCATAAATAGCTAAAGAAATTACCCAAATGCCTATCAACTGACAAATGCATAAGTAAAATATAGTGTATCCATACAATATTATTTGACAACAAAAAGGAATAAACTTCTGTTATGTGCTACAGTATGGATAAACTTTGTAAATATTATGCTAAGTGAGGGAAGTTAGGCTTAAAAGAGGACATATTGCATGATTTCACTTATATGAAATTCCCAGAACAGGCAAATCCATTAAAACCATAGGGTAATGGTTGCCAAAAATTGACAAGGTTGGGAGAACAGATAGTGATTATTAATGGGTATGGATTACTTTTTGAGGTGATGAGAATGTTCTAAAATTTGTTTTGGTAACGGTTGCGCAACAATGTGAAGATACTGAAAAACCACTGACTTGAACACTTCAAGTGGGCAAATTGTGTGGTATGTGACTTATATCTCAATAAAGCTGTGAGTTATATTTACTTCTCAAAGACAGCAAAGACAGAGGTTAAACAACTTGTGTAAAGTGACAGTGAGGAGTAACCCTGACTGAATCCATGGAACCTGGCTCCAAAGTCCATACATACACCCATGAAGCCTACCAAGTCTGTTCATGGCAATTTTGCTCTTCAATGTGATGACTGATTTCATTGAATCAAATACTTTATTTAAAAAGCCACTCCTTCCCTGGCTGGTGTGGCTCAGTGTTTTGGCACCAGCCTGCAAACCCAAGGGTCACTGGTTTGATTCCCAATCAAGGCACATAACCAGGTTGTAAGCCAGGTCTCCAGCCAGGTCCGTAGCTGGAGGCAGGTGAAAGGCAACCATACATTGATGTTTCTCTCCCTTTCTTCCTCCCTGGCTGCCTTTCTTTCTCTAAAAATAATGAATAAAATCTTTAAAAAAAGAAAAAAAAAAAAAAAGCCACTCCTTAACCTTACTCCAAGTGAAAGTTTTCTGAGTAAGCACAGATGGGTTGTTCTTAAACTAAATAATATGATGTCTGGTGAGTAACTATGTTGACTAAGTCATTTCAAGGTATTAACATAGTTAATTCTGAATGTTCAGGTTCTTAATAAATCAGGGCAACATACAAAGAATGGAGCATATGTAATTGTTAACAACAGCAAATTCTCCACAGATCCTTTAGAGCATTTCCATTTTTATTACTTTAACCAAAAAGAACTGCTGCTGCTTTCCTTTCCTTTGCTTTTCTTTTTCTTTTTCTTTTTTCTTTCATTTCCTATCTACTGTTCAGGCACACTTCATGGAGCCTGACCCCTTGGGCTATGGCTATTACTGATCTGTCCTCAGGCTGCCTCCCCTTTGCTTTCAGAACTCAGCCATTCTCAACAGGAAGTCCTGTCTAAAGATAACAGGACCATATTATATTGAGATAATTATAATATGTAATAATATAATGACATTTGTATCATTTTTCCCCATAAGAAGTAGAGTTTTGTTTTATTTTGCTTTGTTTTACTTAATTTGGATTGATAAGATCATTATATTTATTAACTATGATCTATAAATTTTGGTTTGGGGACAAGCAGTTCACCTATTGAAGAGAAACAATATTTGGGCTTTAAACCTTTTACTTTTTTCAAGAGAGTTTTTAATCTTTTAAACTTTTAGATGGAAATATCAATGTTTCAATTGGTTATTTTGAAACAGTAAAATGACTTTCAGATTCATGGAATCTCTACCACACACTTCGAAGTACAAGATGGTAACCTAATCCTGCCAGTCCATACATTCCCAAGACAAAACAAATGCCTTGCTTGCCTATTTGATCTTCCTTCACCTTATTCTTAGGAGTATTAGATTTCCATTCATTTCTGTTGGGGTTGAAAAACTTAATTCTTCTGCTACAGGTGACTCAGGGGATACGCTCCATGAAGCAGCAACTGAGAGACTATTTCTTGTCGCACATTATTGCTGCTGCTGCAGATGCTCAAAGGAGCTGCATCTTCGGTTTCTCGCATGGTGGTTACAGGCATTTATTTGGGATCATTATCCCAGCAGCTAGGGGATCCCTCTCCACAGGGCTCCCTAGTATGACCACTGGTGTGAGCCCCCTCTTAATGATGGTGGTTGCAACCACTGTGGTGCTGAGTGGGGCTCCTTCTGTAAGTCCTGTTCAGACTGTATCAGGCAGCTAGCACAATGCTCAATGGTGCTTTTTGTTCTCCTAACTGCTGTTCATCTTTATATATTTGCTCAGTATTCTTAAATACCATAATTCCTAATCTGAAAAGTTTATGCACTAGACAGAATTTGTTTATACTAGACTAGGGCTAATTGCCAAAAATACCTACCTACATACATGCACACATCTTACGGAACTCAAAAGTTCTTGCTCTTGTGATTTCAATAAGACCTAGACCAGAAAGGATTTATGTGCTCCTTCCTAAGGGAAAATTTAGAGAAAGAGAGTATTAAGTAGATAGTTCCCCTCCAGGAATTTTAATATTATTTTATTAAAATGGGAAAATATAAAATATGAAATGCATTAAATGTATTTTTATACATTTTAGACTAATATTTGACTCTAAATATCACTTTGCATTTGAAATATATTTTATCAGTATCATAGGCTCACAATCCTTTATCCACAATGTTATTTATTTATTTATTTAAATAATCTTTTTTTTTTTTTAGATTTTATTAATTATTTTTAGAGAGCGGGGAGGGGAAGGAAGGGAGGAAGAAAGTGAGAGAAGCATCAATGTATGGTTGCCTTTCACCTGCTTCCAGCTACAGACCTAGCTGGAGACCTGGCTTGCAACCTGGTTATGCTTCCCTGGCTGGGAATCGAACCAGCAACCTTTGGGTTCTCAGGCTGGCACCTTATCCACTGTGCTACCAGCCAGGGCTTATCCACAATTTTAAAACTCAAACTCTCTTAAAACCAAGTATTTTCACAAGGTGATTCCAAAATTCATTTGGTAGCAGAACTGACTCAAATTATCCACTCATGTATGTTATTTCAAAAACATTTATAACTTTGTTTTCCTTATGTTGTCCCAGCACCCCCCCACCACAGCAATGCATATAATACATGGTACATGCACTCTCTAAATACTAAAAACTCTAAATTACAATACACATCTGGTTCCAAAGTTTTCATATAAAGGATCATGGATTGATAACTATATAGCTGAAGGCTAGTGCTAACTTGGATGCTATGCCTAATGTGTATGTATTGTGTATATATATATATATATATATATATATATATATACACACACACACACACACTCATGAATACATAGAACTTTTATAAGCCAAGAATCAGAAGAAAAATTAAGACTATGTTGAACTTCAAGCTATATTCATCATGTTTGTGTAGAAAAAAAATTGAAACCATAAAAAATGAAGAAAAACAGGGTACTGGCTAAAATTATTCAGGCACAGCTGTAAAAGGGATCCAGGCAGCCATAAAAATGATACTACTACAAAGCATTTGTGATATGAGAAATGTTTACCATACATTATTAATGGAAAAGCAGGTTAGCAAACAGTTTAAATGAAATGAACTCTTATGAAACTACATATACATACATATAGAAATTACTATCAACAAGCATATAAAAATAGACCAATAGTTGTTTCTGGATGCTACTTTTTCAATGTTTTCTATTTTTCTACACTTTGGTTTTTCTTTAGTTTCTCTTCTACTGTAAAATTTTATTGCTTCTATAGTATTTTAAGCTTTTGAGTGTTTGTTAAGAAAACCTAAGGGTGCCTAAAAGAAAAAATCCAGACTTATACTTGAAGGAAAAACAGATAATAATTGAGAGTCAAATGCTGAAAATCACTGCTCGTCCTTCCCTGGCTGTGTATATGAGGAGCTGGTGCTGTTTTTGTTTGCTTTGGTGGGTAACAGTTCATCTCATGAAAAGAGAATTACACACAAAAACACAGAGAAAGTTTAGCATTTATGGACTGTGCTTTGTGTACAAAGATGATGTTATTGACTCCCTGGCACCGAGGAAACTTCCGTATTCCTTCATGGCTGCAGTTACCCAATTTGGGAAATGAACCAGACACTGTAGCCTCATCTAGATGATAGCTATACACATAAAGTGCTGTGGCTGCCATTTTTTCAGCTTCTATTACATCAGAAAAGCAATAATGCACAGTTCTCTACTCTAATTCTCTTTAAATTGTATCTTCTTTAAATAAGCAGTGTTTTAAATTTAAGAAAGTAAATATTACTCTCACTGGGCACACTATATGTGGCATCACCTTTGTTGTTATACTGTAATATTTTAATGAGCATATAAAAATACCATTTGATTGAAGTGCTGCAAATGGGACACTTTTTTATTTTTAAGATTTTATTCCATTATTTTTTACAAAGAGGGGAAGGGAGAGAGGCAGAGAAGGAGAGAGACATCAATGTATGGGTGTCTTTCACCTGCCTCCAGCCACAGACCTGACTGGAGATCTGGTTTGCAACCTGGTTATGTGCCCTGGCTGGGGAATCCAACCTGTGACCTTTGGGTTTGCAGGCCAGCGCCTTCTCCACTGTGCTACCAGCCAGAGCCTTTTAGTGGAACTAACCCATCGGTCTTGTCTTTTGTGAATGTATTTTCTTGAACATTGAAGGCCAACCTAAATATTGATCTGAACTTCCCATACCAATCTCCAGGTCTCCAGGATACATAACTCCATATGCAGCATAATTCTTCCTAGATTGGGGGCTAAAAGGCAAGGTTATAAAGTAGTTTGTTAATGTATCAGCAAATATGCATTCAATTTCTTTAGTGTACCCAATCTTTCCTTTTTCTGAAGTCCAAAGCACAGGTCTGGCCCTGTCCTTGAAGAACTTACTACATTCTACTTGGGAAGAACAAATATTTATATATGGGAAGTAAAATCATAATACAAAAATTCAAAATAATAGAAGTCAAGAGAGGTCTCAAAGTTGCCCATGAATGAATGCCAAACATGTGCGAGTACTTCTAAATCAAAGCACTGTTGGTTTCTGGGGTCTGAGAATGCAAGAGCAGGAAGGAGGGAGGGCTTCAAAAATGCCTTGAAGAAGCTGCAGGATATGAGCATAGGATGCATATGGCAGACAGAGAGAAGAGTACAGATCAAGATTCAAAGGAGTTAAGAATCAAGATGCTATAATAACTAAGATTCCCTGAGGGGTTACAATGTGGCTGGTATTGTTATCTCATTGAATCCTTGAAAAAACTGTAAGATCAAAACTGCTATGAGCCCTTTCATGACCACCCTACTTCCCACCATCCTTATCCCGTGCTTCTCACTGTTAGCCTGATGCATTTTTCTTCATGACATTTTCATTATTGAAACAAATCTCATTTCTTAACTTATTCCTTTAATAATATAAGCTCCAGGAAAGCTAGAAAATTCAACCACCTTTATCTCTAGTTCCTGAAATCATTCTTGGCCCAGCTTCATACACAAAAGTATTTGTGAATGGTATTGTCTCCTTTTACACATGAGGACCTTAATGCATTGAGAGATTAGATAACTAGCCCAATGCCACACAAGTAGAATTTGAATTCAGGGCCCTCTTTATTCCAGAACTATACATGACACTATCTATCATTGAACCATTAGAAAATAAGTATTGAAGGCTCCTTTTGGAGAAAATATGTATTTTCTTAGGTTTCTTGTTACAATTACTTATTGCTCATTACATCCTAGAAATAGAAAATAAAATCACAATAAAAGGTCAGACTATAAAGGCATGATTTTCAGGTTAAGATTTTTGGATTATGTTATGATAAAACATTACAGAATATATAAGGAGATTTGGGGAAAATTATTATATCTGTCATGTTGTTTAGGTTGGAATGAGGGAAGCTAAGCTTAAAACCAGAACTTTATAAGACTGTTAAGGATGGTCATAATCATATTAAAGTCTAGACAAGGTTTTAGCCATATATAAGGAGGAGAAAAAAAAAAAAAAAAAACAAGAAGAATTACACTGAAATCTTATTTTTTGTTATGTAAGTCTCTGTACCTGGAAAGTCTTTCACTTACTTCTCTAAGGAAACACTAGCTTTCAAGATCAGTATAAATCTAGACTCTTCTGTGATTTTGGACTTTGCTCAAATTCACAGTGTCACATTAGCATGTAACATGTCTTCTCAGAGCTCCTCGCAAGCAGAAAGTAGATTTTGTTCATTTTACCCTCAGCATCTAGCACAGTGTGGGCAAAGCAGATTCCCTGAAGCTCTCAGGTCTGGATGTTGGAGAGGTGGCTGTTCCGACATAAATAGGTGCTACAGGACTGGGCTAGAACAATGGCTTAGGAATTATTGATACCCACGGATGCCTAGAAGGGGAGCCATGGAGAAAACAACATCTGAAATTTTAAACACTATTAGCTGAAGTGATAACCAGGGAGTCAAGTTGAAATGTTTCAGTAGGAGCAAGAAGCAGGATACTGAAGTTCTGAAGGCCAAGATTGAAGATGTGGGAATTAAATATTATTCCCATGAAGACTAAAGTTGAAGATCCAAGAGTAGATGTAACCTTTTAATTCACAGCAGCTGTAACAACAAGAGACCAAAGAGCTAAAAGCAAAATCAGGGAGGAAGCAAAGGAGACAGAGCTACCCTGTGGAGAACCACAAAAAGAGTAGTACAACTTAACCTCCTTGTCCATTTTTATGCAAATTTATTTTGCAAAGCTTCTCTTTGCAAGAAATGTGTGTACTTCTTGTACCTTCAAAATTCAGCTTTTCTGAAGATAAATATTGGTAGATATAAAGGTTCTCTTGCCCTCTCAGGTTGTTATCAAATAGTGAGTATTTTGGCATATAAGTATGTGGTAGTGATGATTAAGATACAGTTTAAAGATTTTCATCTGATCAGATATTACATATTCACAAAAGTTTGCACAGAATACACTAATTATAAGACAATTGTGCAAGCTTCAATAATTTCTCTTGATTATCATAACCTGCATATTGCATTTTTAAACTATTCTAATAGATATTCAGTATGAACAGATTGTAATTGACTAGCAAAGTATAAAATAGGTATTAAAACTATTCCTAAACTATCATGTAGGATAATGTATGAAGCATTTCACGTAATAGCAGACTAAGTATCATAAAATATTAGTCAAGTACTAACACAGTCATTAATATTCCACTTTAACAAAAGGCAATTTCACAGCCTCATTTGCTAACTGGTATATCCCAAGTCTACTTCATAATTATGCTTTTTATTCATCTCTGTACATTCTACTTAGTGCTTTTTGGCAATTTCTTTGCATAAATGTCCTGAATGTTGTTAAATTGGATTAGTAGCTTCATAAGTAAAATATATTATATCTATATATTTAACTGTAAGTGATTCAACTTGTATTTTGGCAATCACTTTTAAACACCCTATTACATGTTTAGAATTTATTGTATTGCAACTAATTTTAACCTCAGTATTTTGCAACATCCCTTTATGATGTTAGTTTTATAAATAGAAGGATATGGAGAACTGGAGGTTGTGGTCAGCCCTAGTTCTTTTCACATTGTTTTGGCCTGAGGCATGCCTGAGGATGAAATCATTCCAGGTGGATTAGAACCCAGATAAATAACCATAAAAGTCTTGCAACAACATCTCCTCTTTAAAAAATACATTTCCAACTCTTTTCAATGCGGATGGAGTATCAGAGTAAACAACTTCATTAGGCATGTGAAAGCACATTTTAGAGAAAGTACATTTGGCTGAAAATTATATGCATCTTTCTGCATCAGCCTTTTTTGAATTTAAGGACAATCTTTCAATTAACTGAGCCTGCTGCTACATACTAAAATGTAGTTTGAGTTAACAGCAGTTTGATTGGACATTCAGAATTACAGCTCCTGGAAGTTCTTAAAAGGTCACCTACTCCTTCTCCCTGCACTTAAGCAATTAAAATTGCACTTAAATATGGAATGAAAGGACAGAAAGGGAAAAGTAGATTTATTGAAGACAAACAATAGGACAAGCGCCATTGGTACTGAGATGAATAAGGCAAGGCCCCCATCTTAGTGAGTTCACAGACTAACTTGGTTTATGAGCACATAAACAAATCACTGAAATAAAGCATGCACAGTTTTTGCATAGTACCTAGCTCATAAGTGCTCAGTAAATAGTAGTTCTTATTTTAGCTCCTAATAAAGTGCTCACCAAGTGTAACAAGTCATCAAACTAATGTACAACAGTCCAAAGAAAACATGCTTACATTTTAGTCTGTAGGATCTCAAAACAAAACGATGTTCATTTATTCATTCACAAATTCATTCCTGAAAGGCATTAATTGTACTGTAGGGACTAAGAGTACAGACCATTGCAATTATTTGTTTTCCAATCTAAGCTCTAGTACATAAGTAGCTGTTCCCTCGTTAGTAAAACAGGGAGGTGGCTATTTTACAAGGGTGTTTAGAGTTGATAAATTTATATAAATTGATGCATGTAGTAATACCTAACACAGAGAAGATGCTTTAAAAATCCAAAGAGTATTATTATTTTCATCACACATGCATCCAGTATTTGCAGGGTGAAGTACCAGTGTTTTTGAGAACCAAAAATATTACACCAGCTGCCCCAACCAAACCCTCAGTGTTTTCCCCCCATTCTCTGGGCCAGTCATACAGCATTCTTTGGTGTTCTTGAGAGTTTGCTTCTCCAGCCCAAAACCTTTGCTCAGACCATTCATTTTTTCTGAAACATACTTTTTTCTTTTTCTGTCCAGTTCTTATTACTTCCTTGTATTCAGGTCAACTATTTCTTTCTTTAGTAGCTTTTCCTGATTGTTGTTTAAACTTTGTTTCTTTGCTACCTGCTATCAAAAAACTGAGTTTCTTCACTGCGCTTTTGTCAGTTGACACTGTTTTATGATGCTTTGATGTATGTTGGTCTTTGCTACAGGGAAGGATAAGCTGGGTAAGGCCAGGCATGTTACCTGTTCTTCTCAAGATTTCATCCCAGCTCTTTGTGCAGCGCACAGTGAAGCACATGGCACACCTTCCATTGTTATTGAAAGAAACTATGAATATGCTCACCTTGTTCTGATTTTAGTATAAAATCTCCTACTTTAAATCTATAATAAAGAAATTGGCAGGCTAATGAGACAAGGAAAGCAGCCACACGAGTCCACTATTTCATTTAACTTTTAAAACAACTCTGAAAATTAAAATTATAGTTTGCATTTTGCTAATGAAAAAAAATAAGCCTAAGGATATTTAAGGAGCACAAGAATTCTAGCAAAAGGTCAGAATTGAAACACAGGACTTCATTCTTTTTTGTGTGTTACACTTTTCCGGAAAAGCTCTCTAAAGAGACAAGGCCTCATTTGATAAAACTTTTCAGGGTGGCTGAAAATAAAACTCCAGAAATTAATAATAAGATCAACTAAGTGTAGCATTTTATCTTCCCTTTCCATATCTAAGTAGCACTTTTGATACTGAATGTCATTAGCCTTACACATTTTCATAGTAGGTGAGGGTCTACGAATTTCTTCTGAGTAGTTTCATTGCTGCATTATAACAATCTAGGAAATGGCATACTTTATCTACAGAATATGTTTTGGTTTTGATCCAGTCTCTTGTTCTCTAGCCTAGAACCATAAATATGATGTCTCATTCAGGCTTTCAACCATGTGTCCTGAGCTGACAACTTGTGGATTCCATGTCATAGCAACTATAGTCTAGAGATCTCCAAAGAGATGCCTCTGTGACTTGAGTGATCTTGCATTGGCTGTTATATTTGTTAGAGGTTAACCCTCGACCCTTAAAACATTATTTTTTAATTTATAAAATTGGTTTAAATTATAAAATCACACACGTATTTGATAAAAACAAAAATTTTATTTAGTACACAATTGTATATAGTGAAAAGTAAAATATTCTATTTCCAAAACATCTCCTATTTCATTACCAGAGGCAACTTCTTCCAATGATTCCTTCTTTTTTTTTTTTTTTTTTTTTTCCTTTTCAACTGATATTTTTACATCTTTGGTCCAAAGTTGAAAAGATAACATAGACTTGAACCAGAAGTGGCTGCCGAATGGCATGAAGATCCCAGCACAAGACTTCTTGATAGTATTCTCACTTTTGGTATGACTGAAGTTGAGGAATGATTAGAAATTGATCCTAAATTAATTTGATCTCAGGGTTGGGCTAAGAGTATGAATTTTGTTTTCATTGTAGCTGAAATGTAATCTCTGTAAATATGGGTCAGAGGGCAACATCAAGCCTTAGGACTTACTAAATGGTTTAAATGATTTTCAGTACTTTAGCTCAGAAACTTTGTTTTGTTCTTTTGTTTGTGTAATATAGTTACTCTAACAGGTGAATAAAAGAGCTAGTGTAGATATCAGAGGTGGCTTTCTCACTGAAATGGTGAGTTCCCATGCTTCCCTGATTTTTGTTTATTTTTTCCCAGTATCATACGATAGCAAGGGAACTTATCTATTTTTACTTTTTACAAAGATTAGTATTATACTTATAAATAAAATACTGATAACTCTATATCTTTATTACTTTTAAATGGAATCTACCAAGTTCTTGTGTAACTGAAACTATTATATTGTATGTCAACTAAAACTAAAATATGATTTAAAAAACAAATGGAAGGATTAAATGTTTTTATTTTGTAATGAAATATTAACTTCAAGCCTCTACTTAATCATTATCCATCGTTGCTAGGTTATATCTATTTATGATGCACTATATCAGATAAAGAAATTAGCATACCTACATTTACATTTCTGCTGTTTTCTACTTTACACTAGTGACTAAATAATTACTCATATTGTCAAGGCCTATAATACTTACAGCCTATCCTATATTCATTTTTGCTTTCTAAATTTTGTGTATAAATGGGTTCAAAAAATTTTAATCAATATACAGAAGTCTATTCTGAAAGTATCAAGCCAATGTCAATATAATTAAAACAGTTTGCATAGCCTATACTTTTGGGACAGACCTCATATAGCAATTATATAGTCATTATTATATAGTTTTTACTATGAAATCAATTAAGTAATTAGAGGTCTTCCAAATTTTTGTAAGATACTTAATCATTAGACATCCACCAAAACACATGTAAAGATATATATTGTGTCTCTTTTGAATTAAGAACTCTGAACATCCTTTATGGAATATATTCTAAAGACAGAAAAAAATAGGAAAACCATCTTAAAATAAACCTCATTCACTAGTTTTATTTTAGTAGCAATAAGAATGATGTTATTTTGGGGGTTACTTGGACTAAATTTGTATGGCTTAAGACAATGTGTTCAGTGAGTGTCAGAATTCAAGTTTGGTACTTCCTCACAAAATATAAGGCTCATTATAAAACAATGGGTGAGGGGAGGGTATAGGAGTAACAGTAGAGGTAACAAAGTACTTAGTATAAAACAGAAGAAGAAAAATCTAGTACCCTCTCTTTTCTAACTTTGGTGAAAAAGGTAACAGATATTCAAGTATGAGAAGTTTTGAGAAAGTTAAAATATTACGTCAGGTAATTAATGTGTTTGTGCTCTATGTACACTGATAAAACTGTGGAAGTTTAAAGAATGTATGTATTGCAACATGTATTCTGAGGGATTCACCATGATGTTATTCCCCAGCTACAATGAAATTAGTCTGACCCAGAATTATACCTCATATTCCTAAATAAGATGAATGATAAGAATTAATCAAGTTCTCTTTATGTATTTGGATCCAGAAATATTGTATAGTACAAATCTTGGGTTTCTAGAGCTTCATCTTTCTATTTTGGAGACCATATATGTCACATAGGCACATAGGTAGAGAAAATATTTTGAGTGACAGACCTTGTATGGCAGAATAAGAATGATGGAATTTCTCCAAAAACTGAGCATGAAAGATTATCATTTCAATATTTTAATTCTATAGTTGCTACTAATATTTTTTATTTTATTTTACTTTATTAACATTTAGAAAATTGACCACAATTGAGAATAAGCCAACACATTATGATGTACGCTTGGAAAGATTAATACAGTCATGGACTCAAAGCAAAAACTAGCCAGAACAATGCAAGCATCAACCCCCTCACTCTTCACATTGCAGACCAAGTCTAGATACTGTTTAATTCTAGGCATGACATTTTAAAAATGATATTAATAAAGTAGTAATGATCAACATTCTGACCTCCTAGTTTCTTGACCTTTTCATCTGCAAGGACTTGCCCTCCAACTTTCCTTGCTGCCTCCCACTCCCACGATGATGGGAAACAGAGTACAGTTTATCTATGCTGATTGCCTCATCCTCAACTCTGGCTGCACATTAGTAGCACACAGGGAGGCAGTAAAACATACTCCTGCTTGAAACTCACTCCAGAAAAATGAAAACAGGATTGGGGTGAAGGGTAGGAGGAGATCTGGGCAATTTTAAAAGCTCCGCAGATGTTTCCATTGTGCAGCCAGGGCTGAGAATCCCCGTGGTAAACAGATCCTAGGGGCTTTGGGAGAGGGGTTCAAGCTTTCAGGGCAGAGCTGATGAGATGGGAAAGAGGTGTGCTTTCTGAATTCATGTGTTGCCAAATTCTCATTTATTAAAACAAAGTGAGAAAATATGCTAAGCTGTTTAGGTATTACATTACGGGTGCTTTTCCAAAACATGAATATGCCCCAAGAATCTATAAACATACTTTCCCAAACAAAAAGGAAAAAAATACTAGGGTAATATTTTAAGAGAAGCTTTTAAATTCAGTATTGTCAATGGCATGGTTTTTATAGGTCAGGTACTAAACATGTTTGGTGATTTACCTATCAACATTTCACAATAAGAAAATGACCTACTGAAACATTTTTTTTTTAAGAGAGCTGTTTTAGCATGATAGTTTTGAATGACAGACATACACTACAGGGTTGAATGTCTTAGAGAAATGAGAAAGGAAGTTCATCTCACATGCATTAGCTGATAGAAGATGACAGGAAGGATGTAATAAATGTAAAATAAATATATACTTTGTTTTCTTAAGAATGAAGCAAGTGTTAAAAACTGTGGTAGATCTTTTAATCTGTTGCTATGCCAACAGAAAATTTTTAAATGGATTCAAGAAATGGGACAATTTTCAGGAATATAAGCACAACCTATTTCAAATAAGTAAAATTGTATTCATATTATTCCCCCCAAGGGGATAAAGTCTTGAGGGAATTAGTGCAGAATTAATGGATTAGGTTTTTTTTTCCTTTTCCTCTAACCACATCAGGCATGAGGCACAGAATCTCAGGCTATATTTCTCTGGGATCTAGATTTGAATTTAGGTTAAACTTTTGGAGGATGGCGGGCAGCCCTGTTTCCCAGTGTACAGTTAGCAGGACAGCATATTTCCATTATTTTAAAATAATAAATAATAAAAGATAATAAATCTTGACCTGCGTTTCTCAGTTCAATGCCAAAAGAATGTACCTTTCAAATATAAAAACATTTTAATAAAATGCATCTCATGTGCAAATTACCAAGATTCTTTCTGAGTCAGATAAAGACAGGCATTGTTTTTCCAAAGAAACAAAGATTAAAATGAAGGATGACCTGAAATTTACAAATTACAGAGAATTAAAATTACAAATTCCTTCAAATTCTATGCATATAAATCAGGATTTTAATATTGAATATTCAGTGCATTGATCAACTTCTTCACAGCTTTCTCACAAATAAATACAGGCATTTCTTTTTTTTGAGGAAAGTTGTGGTTATTATAAAAATACATTTAGAAAAACATTTTATTACACCCAGAAGGTTTTTTCCTTAAGTGTACAGAGCAAATCAAGAATATATTGCAAAATAAAGATGAAAATTTAGTTCAACTACCTTTCCTGAAGGTATTTTTGTGAAGAAAGAACTAGGTAATTCATAGTAATTAAAAAGTATTTTCAATTAAATTATTGTCTGTGTGGGTGAGCCTGCCGTATTGCTTATGAGAGAAAAACCCCTACTTTAGCTTCTTTTCACATGTTTATTTATTTTTATTATTATTTTTTTAAGATTTTATTTATTACTTCCAGGGAGAGAGGAAGGGAGAGAGGCAGAGTAGGAAAGAAACATCAATGTATGGTTGCCTTTCACCTGCCTCCAACCATGGACCTGGCTGGAGACCTGGCCTGCAACCTGGTTATGTGCCCTGGCTGGGAATCGAACCAGCGACCTTTGGGTTTGCAGGCTGGCACCTTATCCACTGTGCTACCAGCCAGGGCCCACATGTTTATTTTTAAATTACTTAATTATCAAATAGAGCAACTGTGAACTATGATTTTTATATTGTGATTTTTTTTTTTCTATGAAGCTAAGAAATCATCTGAAAGGGAATGGAATGAGGAGGGAAGTGACAGTCCTTTTTCCACTAGGTTTATATCATCTATCCTTAGATTTTGCTTTATTTTCTCAACAGGTGGAACTGAACAGGCCCATAAATACAATATTTGAGCTACATTTTAAATCTTGAGCTTATTCACATAAAGATAAGGATTACCCATTGGCTATTGGACACCACCCAGTTTCATTTTATCTTTCTTTTTTGAATAGTGAGCCACTACTCTTACTTATATTAATATAACATAATAAATGACAGCTTTATCATTATATTAGTACCCTTCAGCTGTCAGCTGTCAATTAGCATGACTTTGCATTTATCTAAGAAATATAAGCTCCATTTATTCCTATTTCTATATTTAGTGTACATCATTTCTTGGAACATCTAGATATCACAGCATACAGTTATAGCTTATATAAGTTATCAAAAAAAAAAAAAAAGAGATTTGATGACCATACGTGATTATTATATCCTTAAACATGCCTGATTGTCCAGTCCTATGTCACAAACTGTGCCCCACACTGAAAAAATAATAGCACCTTAGAAAAAACATCATGATGGTTGAATAATTACAGGAAAATTTGATCTATACTATTGGCATTCAAATTTTTTAACTATAGAGTACTTTTTTCAGAGCAGATGCCAAGATATAAAAAGATAAACAAATAACAGTTGACCTTCACTGTTGGCTTCCCCAGCCCCCTAGTTACCATGAAACTATCTACTAAGGATAATTTGAAAATCACTAGCCTTAATTTTCATTGTATTCTTTCATCATTCTTTTCACATCCTTTCATTGGGTTTTTTTCTAAGCTTATCCTTTCTATGTGTAGTAACTGTACATTTTAATCTTAAAGATTTGGAAACACCTCTACTATCTCAGTTATTTTAGTCATAATTTTCTGCGTCTTCCACCTCATGTTTTATTCAAACTGCCCATGTCTGTTTCCTTCTGTAAAGTGGGGATTATAATAGTACTTCACTTTTGCAAGTATTATATTTATACATTATAAATTAATATTATTTAATATTGCATAAGCATATTTATATGTAGCATCTAAATATTTTGTACAAGATAAGAAACTATATTTTTATTTATATGTACAAAATGCTTGGGACAATCAGCAGTATGCCAAATAAAGCATATGCCAAATACAAAAATAAAAGCTTCAGTGGAATGGATCCAATTTATCAGTGTGAAAGCAACATGTTTTGTATAAAAGGTAAAAAAAATACTGTTTTAACTTTTGTTTCTAATTTTATGTTTTAGACTACTCTACATTTTGCTTATTTCCAAGGCTGAGTCACACCAAGGTTGAGTTGAAGTATTCAGAAAATGACTGCTCACAGAGCTTTTATTTTCCATAAATGGGCCTTTCCCAAAGTCCAGAAGCTCAGCTGTACAAGGGAACACATTGGGGTCTTTTTCTCCTCACTGTTGCTCCCAGTCAATCTCATCTTCCACTCCTCAGGCACACTACACTGTAGCTTGTTCTCATCAGTTTAGTCTGTCAGAACCCTGAGGAGCTTAACATCATCTTCAAAACTAGTGATTTCATTGTTTACTCTATTTTTAGAACATTTATAACATGTTAAATATGGCAGCAGCACTGAGCCTTCAGAGACACCTCTGTTTCTACTTCTCTCTCTTACATTTTATTTACTTTATATCCTTAAATGAGGTCTGGGATCCTGATTGGTTTAACAGTTAGGATGATTCCAAGGGTCTTTTTCTTGAGTAAGAAGAAAGAAAATAATTTGTGTCAAAATTTCTTAGTGGCTTAACTATCTAGAGAAACATGGACGTTAAAAATTAAATACATGAAAATAGAAGGCCCAAGGCCAGAACAACAGCAAGGGCTCAGAGATGTCGAATTATCTTTTCTTCCTGCATTTTTATCATAATTGATTGTACTTTCTGTTTACAGGGTTAGCTTAGGGGTTGCTAGTATCCTTTATATGATTTTTGAGTAAACTTAACTGCTGATCAGGTGTCCCTCATTTAATGACAAAAGCAGTTCAGACCACAAAACTGCCATCTTGAGGAATTCATGAATGAAACCAAAGTTCTGTGTGAGAACACTTAATGAACTGTTAGAATTTGGAGAGATCTCATATGAAAATTACATTCCAGAAAATTTTGTAACTGGATCACTCATTTAGTATCATAGGTATTTTAAACAGAAACCTTGCTACTTTCTCTATTCACTCAGGCAGTAAAAATAAAATCAACAAAATTTTCAAAGCAATGAATCCTTCCACTTTAATGTGCTTTTAAAAACACCTATTTTATAAAAACTGTTGTAAAAACAAACAAAAAATGTTCTTACTCTATAGAAGACATTAATGATTAAATTGTCAATCTAAAATTGACAGAAAACATATCTAACACTAGGTGGGTTCAATTTTACTTAAGAGGAAGCTCAAGTAAGGTCTGCAAAAGTTTTGTCATACTATATTCTTTCTGAAGTCACTGTATAAAAATGCTAAAATTTTAACTAATGATTTGAAGCACAAACTTTAACTGTAATTCAACAAATGTTTATTAAGCACCAACCATATGAAAGTCTATGTGCTAACAGTTGCACTAAGTTATTTGGGAGGTGCAACAGTGTATAAATTATTCTAGATACCATATAAATTATTCTAGATATCATTCCCTCAAAGCACATACAGTCTAGTCAAGAAAATAATACAAAAATAATAGATAAACATTCAGGCCATAGCACTATTATTACATGGTAGTTCATTTTATTTACTTGTTTATTTATTGTTTTCTAGAGAATGGGGATGAGGGGTAGAAAGAAAAGGAGAGAAACATTGATGTGAGAAATATTGATTGGTAGCCTTTCATAGACACCCCAAATAGGGATCAACATCTCAACCTAGGCATGTGCCCTGACCAGGAATCGAACCTTCAACATTTCAGTTTACAGAATGATGCCTAACCAACTGAGCCACACCAGCTGTGGCTGACAGTTTATTTCCATTTACTGAGCATAGAAATTATTTCCATGTTATAGATGAAGAGATGAAAGCTCAAGTAGTTTTGTTCCAAAGTTCCACAATAACAAAGTTGCAGAAAAGAATCTTAAAGATGATTATTGAGTTGAACTTTAAAATAGAAGTATTTTAATAAGTAAAAATATGGTGACATTTTAGGCAAAGGTTGAATAAAGCACAAAGATTCAAGAGCAGATAAGCTAAAAAATGTGTAGGAGGAAATTATGAGTAGTCTAGTTTGGGATATAGGATTCATGTGGAAGGTAAGATGTTGGCTGTGTTACAGAAAAATGCAACAAGAAATATGAGAATGTGACTCTGGGGAGTTGTTGGTGCTGGCAATAAAAGACTGGAAGTTATCCTGCACAAGTGACAACTGAAGCTCTGGGAAGAAGCAAAATTACCAAGGGAAGCAGAGTAGAGCTAGAGTCATAGAGGGAGGCCAAGGAACACACCTGTTGACATGCAGGATGGAAGAAAGAAGAGAAAACATGACTAAAACAGAGGCCAAAGAGCCAGAGGACAAGAAAATAAAATAAGATAGCAGTATCCAAGAAGGCAAAAGGTGATTTCAAGGAGGAATGAGTGGACAAAATGTCAAATGCTATGTTTTAACATACAAAAAAGAAGCATCATGTGCTTTTAAAAAAAAAATAAAAAGATTTTATTAATTATTTTTAGAGAGAGGGGAAGGGAAATAGGCAGAGAGGGAGAGAGATATTCATGTATGCTTGCCTTTCACCTGCCTCCAGCTACAGACCTGGCTGGAGACCTGGTTTGCAACCTGATTATGTGCCCTGGGTAGGAATCGAACCGGCGACTTTTGGGTTCTCAGGCTGGTGCCTTATGAAACATCATGTGCTTTTAAACAAATACACACATGCACATACACAAAGACAAATGTCTATTCACATTAATTCTTTGACTGTCATTTACTTTTAGCCACACAGGTGATCCTAGACAACTTTATAAAACATCATCAACAGACACATACATAAGGACTTGAAGTTCTTCCTTATGAGGAAGAAAATTAAAATATTGTAGTTGTTAATAAGTTTTGAAATTTTCCGGGAATACTAATCATGGTGATACTTTATTTTCTCTGATAAACATCAGGTAATTTAAAGAGAAAACCAATGTTTTCTTTTAAAATGACAAGATTTTATAATAGTCACATGACCTAAACTTCAGTCAATCAAAATGTAGTCTTGGGGCACATGCAGATAGCTGAATACATTCAAGTCTCAGATTCAGATACTTTTTATCAAGTACCTCAGTTAAGAAACCTGCTTTATCCTCCAACCTGCTGATCCAGTCCTCACACCCGTCAGAATGGCAATCATCAACAAATCAACAAACAACAAGTGTTGGCGAGGATATGGGGCAAAAGGAACCCTCATGCACTGTTGGTGGGAATACAGGCTGGTGCAGCCACTGTGGAAAACAGTATGGGGTTTCCTTAAAAAACGAAAAATGGAACTGCTTTTTGATCCAGCAATTCTACTACTTGGACTATACCCAAAGAATCCTGAACCACCAATTCATAAGAACCTATGTACACCTATGTTCATAGCAGCACTATTTACAATAGCCAAGTGCTGGAAACAGCCTAAGTGCCCATCAGTGGATGATTGGATCAAAAAACTTTGGAATATTTACACAATGGAATTCTATATAGCAGAAAGAAAGAAGGAACTCGTACCCTTTGCAACAACATGGGTGGAACTAGAGAGTATTATGCTTAGTGAAATAAGCCAGTCAGTGAAGGACAAATATCATATGATCTCACCCATTATAGGACAATAATGAACAAAACTAACCACAAGCAAAACAGAACCAAATATATGAATACAGTGGTCAGGGGGAAAGGGGTTGGGGGGAGGGGGGAGGCAGAGGCAAGGAAGGGGAGCAGTTTAGATAAGAACCTAGTATAAAGGAACCATGGACATGGACAACAGGTGGGATTGACTTTGGGGGGAATGGGTGGGTGGGGAGGGGGACAGAGAGGAGCAAAAAGAGGATGGATGTAATACAACAACAATAAAATTAAAAAAAGAAAAAAGAAAGAAACCTGCAGCCCACACCTCTCAAAATATCTTTTCAACAAAAAGAATACTTTATCTCCACCCCTCAGAAAGCTGTCGGCTAATTATCTTCCAGACCTTCTGGTTCCTTTCCAGCTCACACATGTTCACACATCCTAATATCCTAAGAACTCACAGAATTTTCAGTAATTTTAACATACACATTCCAGATATTAAAATTACACTAACCAAGTATAATAGAATGTACTAAAGACAGAATTGATGTACTAAATGTATTTTTATAAAGATCTTCCTGTGTCCTCTATGAAAACTGAAATGTTATTTCGCAAAAAGAGACCTCCTTCCTCCCTTTCCTCCTTAACCATCCTCTCCCTCCTTTCTCCTATCTCTGTTTTTCTCTCTTTGTTATACTGCTAAATATTGAACATAAATATCACATTGATATTTCTCCCTAATGATAGCAGCATTTTTCCTGGAAGGTTTCTTAGCTAACCCGTTTCACCTGTGGCAGTTTTAGGTAAATCTCTGATTGGAATTTCTATACCTATCTAAATGGATCCTTTCTTATCTTGCCCCTAGGCCTCTGAGGTATGAAATCCAGTGGTGTGTTCTGATGCAATTCAATGATAAGGCAGGAGTAGAGATTAGATGTGTTCTGAACTGTATTCATATTCTTCTTCTGGTTGCCTAGGAGAAGGAAAAAACCTTTAGAAAAATATTTCAGAAAATCTCTTCTGAGTTGATATGTAGTGCATTTCTCCTTTTTTATACAAGGTGACAGTGTGTGTGAGATGTAAAGATGAGTTTGCTCAGGCAATTACCCCTTGTTGATAGCAGATTATTTCCTCTGGCAAACTCGAAAATAACTTGTTGGTGTATAAGTTACTGCTGTTCTGGGATGTAGTAATTTACTCTCCTGCCTTTTTTATGAGCACATTTATTTTAATCAGTAGAGTTCAGAATAGCTCTTTTTCATCTAGCTCCATCTCTTTTGGAGTTATGCACCTTCTAACATATAACGAAGGAAGGTCCTTTTGCACACACAGGAGAAAAGAGGCATGATATATTACTGAAAAATATGGTCTTTGAACAGGAAATCATATCCCATGATCTTTGTTTTCATGTTAAAAACACAACATTTATTCTCTACAGCTCTCGCCCAAATTATTTTTCTGTTGAAAACAATGTCACCTCACAGAGCAACTCAACATTATCTTTCATTCTGGGGACTGATAACATAGAATAGTTACACACATAGGATGAAGGAGAACATGAAAGAATTCAGGTTGGCAAAAACCAATACAACTTTTAAGAAATATTGCAGGTTATATACATTACTGAATGCAGGTAGGATAAAAGCAAGCTGGAAAGCTTTACTCCCTTCACCATTTTGCAGATGAAAAAGGAAAGAGCCAAGAAAAGAAATGGATAACTTTTCTATGGCAACTGGGGAGTTTGATGGGGCTCAAACACATATTTTAACTAAGATCCCTCGCCTCTCTTATTATACAGTTTCTGTAAGGGGAACCCTTAGCCATTCCTCACAAAGCTATTGCTAATTCTAATATAGGTATACAGAAAGCAAAATTCATTTTATAACATTAATTTCTAACTGAGTCTAGAAATACACATGCTTTATTTACGATGAAGATTCAGTACATAATAAAGAGGTAAATTATTCTAGCTAGTCCAATTTTAGGTATTTGTATGAAGAATACCAAAAATTACTAATTCAAAATGATACATTCATACCTGTATTCATTGCAGCATCATTCACAATAGCCAGATGTGGAAACAACTTATACATCTGATGGGTAAATGAACAAGAAAATGTGATGTGTGTGCATGTGTATATGTGTGTGTATTCCAATATATTCAGTCATAAAAAAAATGAAATTCTAAAATTCTAAAATTGGATGAACCTGTGGGATATAATGCTAAGTGAAATAAGTCAGAAAAAGAATGACAACCACTCTATGATTTTACTTATATGTTGAGTCTAAAACAAAATAACAATTTTTAACTAAATGGATAGATACAGGGAAAGGGTGCTGGGGGTGGTGGAAGTGGTGAAGGGGTCAATTGCATGGTAACTAATCTTTTGGGAGTGATCACTTTGTAGCATGTACATATGTTGAATTATAATGTTGCACACCTGACACTTAATAAATTTTTAAAAAGAGGTGGCCATTTAGTTTTTTCCAAGATATAGCAACAACACAAAGTTAGTGACTCTACCAGTCCATGAGAGTTTTCCTAGGGAAGTGCCAAGTTGGCCTGAGTGAGCCCAGTCACGAAAGCTGAGAGCCGTGCATCCTTGACAGTACCTGCTGCCGATGACTTATGTTCCTGTTACTATATTCACCCAGCCACAAAACACTAAGTAAAAAATTTTCCTCTCATCTCAAGGATTAGTAAGAGGACAAAGGAAAACTAAAGATGTAAAAACATTTGGCTTTCTTGAAAATAAAAGAAATATAATTTGAAAGCATTACTTCCTTATGTCTGTTCCATATAAAGTTTGTATGTAGATGAAAACAGAATATTGCAAATAATTTTCATGTGGAGAATGAGAATTAAGAATGAGGAAAAAAATCAAAAATTGCAAGATTATCTTATAAATAGTTCTGTGACTCTTCTACACAAAATGTATCCGGGCAGGGTAATAGTGTATACAAAATCACCCATGCAAATCAACAAGGCCAATTCAATATACATACATATTCATGATGACACACAGCATATATGTGTTAAATATGTTAATTAAACAGAAAAGTTGCAAAGGTTTTTATACGTTAGTTGTTTTTGTTGTCAAATAAATAGAATTCTCTTATCAATCTAGCAATAAATTTGCTTCCCATGCCTTAAGGGACTGCAAAGAGACAACCTAAAACTATACTGAAGTGGGAATCTATGGCATTTTTTAAAATATATTTTCAAAGTAGCAAGTTCACAAATGTGGCCTCCTTAATAAATGCTGTATTTTCTTTATATAAACCCTGTACCAAGAGAAAATAGAAATGATAATCATATATGTATATTATATTGAGATATATATAATATATATCAACTGTTTGTGATTGTCAGAAAACTTTTCAAAAAATTAATATTTAATGTTACACATTTAAATCATTCAGCCTTGTTTGATTTCTGATGAGTATAAAAATTTAGATATTAATCTATTATAAATACACTTCTATTACTAGACTGATACTTGAAAGGAATAAAATTAGTAAGACTTATTTTATTTTCATGATGTAATTATCAAGCAATTTGCCAATAAGAAGTACCATAAAAGACTCAAATAATTAAGGCTTGCTAATTGATTTAATGTGGAAATTATGAGAAATTAAAATATGTGGGAGATTTTATTATGATTCCCTGAACAAATGAAAATGAGAAAAGAAAAAAATAAAAAAAAAGAATAGCCAAAAGAAAAATAGAACTACATCATAGAGACTCCAGGAAAAAAAATAATAATGAAATAGATAAAATAACATAAAAAGCCAAAAAGCCTAGTAATTTTATCATGGAAAATATTATCATCTCACTGATCAAAAAATGTAATGTGAAGAACACTAAATCACATGTGAAAATTAGCTTCTTCCATTCTGGAATATCCTCTCATACCACTGATTTGAGTAGTTTTGCCAACAGAATAGCTGGTTTCTTAAGTAACTCAATTTAATAATTTTAATATCAACCCAACTATATAGAATATTACAATCATTAATAATAATTAAATATTGATCCTAAAAATGTAAATTATAGAGTTGACCTGACAACTTTCTTAAATTTAAGAATATCAAATTAAGAGATAAATTTATCTACAAAAATTTAAATTGTATATATTGAAATGATGTTTACACATTACCAGTACTAATTTAGAGTAATTACTACTGGCTCCATAAGAGTAGCAGATTTAAATACCATTAGCTACATTATTTATTATCTGTTGAAAAGGCAAGTGAGTTTGGGGAGAGAAGGGGAGATCAAATAATTAATATATTATACAGCTTGTATAAAATGATGACGTATAGTAGCAGCAGTTAAGGCCTTGGATTTACTATATAGGCATAGGTTTGGTAAGTCATTAGGTGTTTTCATGCTAGTAGAGGCTTGCTAGAAGGATGAGTATGTAGGCTTGGATTAAAGAGGCTGCAAATAGGAAAACAACAGTATAAGCAGGAAATTCTGAAAAAGAGTGCGTGCAACAGAGCTGCAACTAGAAGACGTCGGGACAAGAAGCTAGCTTCTGCTATTTATGTTTTCTCTTCCATCCCATTGTTTTTGAATGGGGAGGAATAGAATCTGCTTCAGGAAAAACTTCATCTGCTGGAGAAAAAATAAAGAAGAAAAATTCCACCTACTTAGCAATAAAAAATAGTTTCTGAAGCCCAGCCACTTGGGTTACAATTCCAGGACCACTCCTTAACAGCTTGTAGTCAGGCAATTTGTAGAATATTTTAGCCTTGGTTATTTATCCCTTCAATGAAGAGGAGAGAGGGAGGGGTGAGGACAGGATGTGAGGAAAGAAGAAGGAAAGAGAGGGTAAAGAAGAAAGAGGTGCCCTGGCTGGTGGCACAGTGGATAAGGTGCCAGCCTGCAAACCTAAAGGTCACTGGTTCGATTCCCCAGCCAGGGCATATAACCAGGTTGCAAGCCAGGTCTCCAACCATGTCCATAGCTGGAGGCAGGTGAAAGGCAACCACACATTGATGTCTCTCTCCCTCTCTGCCTCTCTCCCTTCCCCTTTCTCTAAAAATAAAAATAAAATTTTTAAAAAAAGAAGAAGAAGAAGAAGAAACAGGCGGAAGAAAAGATCATTTCCATGTATAAAAACAAAAAATAATTTTGTTTGAAGATTAAATAACTTATTATATATACAATCCTTAGAATAATGCCTAGTAAATAGATAGTAATTTCTTAGCAGATGTTGGCTAACATACCAAAGGCAAAAAAATAAAGTAGGAGAGGCAGTGGTGGCAACAACAATAATCTTCTACTTCCATAGAACGTAGTGTATTTTCATAGAGGGAAGGCTATCTTTGAAGGAGACAACATAGTAGAGTATCAGAAAAATTGAGCTTTCATTGTGCTTCTGTCATTACCTGCTGTGGATCTAGGATAAGTCACTTAATATCTGTATACCTCACTGTTCTTATCTAGAAAGGAATTTCAATTTGATAATTTCTAGGTTCTCTGGCAGCCATGGCATGGTTTATGCTCATAAAGATGAGTCTTTTTTATGTTTTTGTTTCTACCTCTCAAAGGATTCAGACAAGCAACCAGAGTAGGTGGAGAGTGGGATATCTCAATGAAATACAATTAGGTTCTTAAATGGAATGTCACTTAGTTCCTACAGCCTCAGAACACTGTGCATGTGTGTATTCTTATGACTCTGTACCAACAAATTATATGTACTAAAGACCGGCATACCTTGCCTTGGTGCTCTGATAGAATAAATTTCCACCACAGAGTGAATTTTTAAATTGAGACGTTTATTCTATTTCATTATAATGTGTAAATTGTTACTTTATACTCGAGTGCCCAGAGGTAAATTGAAGATGTGTATACAAAGTGAAAGCATTCCTCTAATAAAATCACTGACATGTTAAAAGGGTTCCCATTTAAGTTATTTATGCTGTTTTCTTTCATTTTTAAAGATGACACTATCCTTTATTACACATTCTGAATGTGTGTGTTATACTTGTACAACATATTTGCTTTCCATGACCCATTAAAGTAGCATAATGCTTTCTATATTCATGCATCTCTTAGCACACAACCTATATAGTTTTAAATATTTTTGCATTCTCTCTCTGAAGAAAAAAAATGAGTTTTGTGAAGAGAAAACTTGGCCAATTATGTCATTTCTATCTCAGTTTCAATGTAGCATTATCTTGGGCTTAGTAGTAACAAATGATAAAATGACAAATAAATTCTGACATTCTCTGCATAATCTACATTCTTGGCCATCGAATCTTCCTTTTACCAGCTTCTTAAGAACATTTTCTTAAAAAAAGAAGAAAGAAAACCTCAAACATGACTGCCAATCTAACCCATTCCATTATGTGTGTCATACTGCCGAAGTGAACTTGGAACCTACAAGTAGCAAGTGCCACAATTTGTCTCCTTATGACTCATGGCACCAGATGACAAGCAAGCCTCTGTCCTCCAACAGCCCCAGAAACAGTGGAGGATCCGTGTGGGTGTTCACAGCATGAATAGACCAGTGGGAGGGAAGAGTCCAAGGCTCAGACTTCCGGCATGTACCACCATGCTGACAGATGGCATGTTCTTGGCCAAAGTCCAAGGACTTTGGTCACTTAGTGAACTTTCCCTGACTTCAGGTTGTGTCGGTATTCCCGACATCCAGAGATGCAGGCCTCACTCATGAATCATTCTGTTAGAAGCTGCCTTTATGTGTGCTTTCTGAATGAATGTTTGTAAAAGGTATTTTTCCTCAACCAAGTAAGGCTGTTCAGCACTTTGTCACACAATTACTGTGGGTTGTATCAACATAGAAAGTATGCCTTATAATTTAGTCCTAATGAATTTTTGACCCATAAATCAATGAACCTGTTACAGATTGAATAATAATATTTGCTTCCTGAAAGCATGTATGATATCAACAAGGTCACAGCTTACTGTCATTTTTAATAGGAAAAAAAAAACTGTACTCAGGGGGCATTTAACATATTTTGACAAGGTGACCCACAATTATCCATTAACATTGTATTTGTCTAAGCCCTACCGCATTGATATGCAGGGACCATGTAATAGTTCACTGATGTCCCACTTGGGGTGGAGAATAAGGCAAGTGAGACCTTCCCAAGGTCTTTCACAGCCAGAATGCATCTTGCTATTGCTGTATTGATTAAACATTTGGATAGTTAATCAACACAGCTCAGCCCTTTTAACCTGCTATATGCCATATACAAAACTGAAAAACAGAAAAAAGAAATGCCTAGAAGAGAAACCATGAGGATATATATTTCTTATTTTCAAGTACATCTTTCTAGACAATAAGGCTATAGTAAAATATTATAGTGTTCAATGCAATCTTGAATTAAAAGACATTTGGACTTTTAGGACTGTTTTAAGTTCATCTTTCAACATTTTAAGTTAGTTAAAATCTCACACTCTTAGGAAGTGTCAAGTTGTGTTCTTTATAATCATCTATGTTCAGTCCATGCTTGATTTCCTGTTCAGACAAAATATTCCTGAAATTCAAAACAGACCTAACTACAGTGTCCCACTTGGGACTCACTGTTTCATTCTTATCCCTAGACTTGCCTTTCTTATCACATGTACAATATTCTGATGTCCTCTTTCCTTATACCTATTCTCATCTCAATGCCTCATTTTCTTTATTAAGTAATCAAAGTGTCCATCAGTTTTTATATGTATAAAACTCTCAGTTTGGCTTTCTTCATTTCCTTTATCTTCATTTCCTTGAGTGATTTATTTTATAACTGAAAAATATAACCCTCCTTTAGGAGATCACCATTATCCCCTTTAGCTTCTTACCCAATGGTAAAGAATAAGGTTATGAACCATTTACCTCACCTTCTGCCAAATGGATCTGTCTTGAATTTCAAATGATACCCTCAATTCAACATACATAATAATTCACGTGCAATTGTGATTCACCCTAATCTGCTGTGCTAAACAGTTTCTAATACTTAAATTAGGTTTTCTCAAAGTTGTATGATCATATAAATTGCCATCTCCAATCAAAACTACTAAATAATATCTAAAAATAGGACAGAGGAATGTATCGGTTAACAAACATGTTGGGAGATTCCCTGAATCAAGAAAGTTTAGGACTCATTGATTTAATCCACTTTCATCCATTTGTTTCATAAGGCCATAGTTTTCTAGCCTATTTTTTAAACCACCTCCTTACACTATATACAAGAATAAACTCAAAAGGATTACAAATTTAAATGTAAAATTTTAAAACCTTTATAAAAATCCTAGAAGAAAATATAGGCAATGAAATCTCAGACATTTCTCATAGCAATACTTTTTATATATCTTCTCAGGAAAGGGAAACAAAAGAAAAAATAAACAAATGGGACTACATCAATCTAAAAAGATTTTGCACAGCAAAGGAAACCATCAAAAAATGAAGACAACCCACTGAATGGGAGAACATATTTGCCAGTGATATACCTGAAAAATTTTAATATCCAAAATTTATAAAGAACTCAAACAAGTCATTACCAAAAAAAATCCAATTGAAAAATGGGCAAAAGACCTGATTAGACACTTCTCCAAAGATATACAGATGACTAGTAGACATATAAAAAGATGCTTAATGTCACTAATCATCAGAGAGATGCAAATTAAAACCACAATAAAGTACCATCTCACACCTGTCAGAATGGCTATCATCAATAAATCGGCAAACAACAAGTGCTGGTGAGGAAAGGGAGAAAAGGGAACCCTCTTGCACTGTTGATGGGAATGCAGATTGGTGCAGCCAATGTGGAAAATAGTATGGAGTCTCCTAAAAATACTAAAAATGAAACTGCTTTATGACCCAGTAATTCTATTTCTGGGACTATGTTCAAATAAATCTGAAACACTGATTTGAAAGAATGTAAGAATCCCCGTGTTCATTGCAGGATTATTTATAATAGCCAAGATTTGAAAGCAGCCCAACTATCTATCAGTGGATGAATGTATGAAAATACTGTGCTACATTTACACAATGGAATACTATGTAGCTATAAAAAAAAAGAAAACCTTATCTCTTGTAATAGCTACAGAGTATTATGCTAAGCAAAATAAGCTAGGCATAGAAAGACAAATTCCATATGATTTCACTTAGAGAATTACATTACACAGATTGTTAGTGTTTATTTCAAGAGAGGATTCCATCATTCTTTCTAGTTTTGACAAAGCAAATTGCCTTATTGTGAGCTGCCATATGGAAAGGATCAGGCATCAAGAAGAAGAGGATAGCCCTTCATCAATAAGCACTAAGAAACTAAGACTCTCACTTTGGCAGTTTACAAAGAATTGAATGCTACCAACAATCATGTGAGTTTGGAAGTAGATCCTTCCTAAGACAAATCTCAGATGAAACCATAGTTCCACCAAAACCTTGACTGCAACTTGATGAGACCTTGACAGAGAACTCATCTAAACTGTGCCTAACAAAAAACTTTGAACAAAAATATTTTCTCTTAATTGCTAAGTTTGTAGTGCTCTTGTTTAAAAGAAACAGACAAGTAATACAGAGTACTTCAACTTTATAGTCATTGCTATATTTAACTCCCATGTTTTTTGAACTTTGCATGTTCTGATTTAATTGCATAACAATCAAGTGCTACCATTCTAATTTACCACCATCCATGCATTATATACTACATTTCAAAGTGTACTGCATGAACTATATATTTTAACTACTTATGCAATAAAAATAACATTCTTAGGGCCCTAACTGGTGGCACAGTGGGTAGGTGCCGGCCTGTGAACACAAAGGTCACTGGTTCAATTCCCAGCCAGGGCAACATAACCAGGTTGCAAGCCAGGTCTCCAGTCAGGTTCATAGCTGAAAGCAGGTGAAAGGCAACCATACATTGATGTTTCTCTTCCTCTCTGCCTCTTTCCCTTCCCCTCTCTCTGAAAAATAATAAATAAAATATTTTTTAAAATAATAACATTCTTACCTGCACTTACTTCAAAAGAAACAGCCTCATCATTCATAAGTTGGAACTGCACAAATGAATTTCAGAGGTTTGAGTTAAACGAAATAAAGGAGACTCTCTGTTAATCAAATCAAGGAAACTAGGCTATATTTTGTACACAAAAGTAGCATTGCAGATCTAGATTATTGGGATTTGTTATTTTTAGGATGCTTTCTGTACAATTCTTTCAAGTTTATCAGAAGCTGAATAAGAAGAAGAGGAGGAGGAGGAGAAGGAAGAGGAAGAGAAGGAAGAGGAAGAAGAGGAGAAGGAGGAGGAGAAGGAGAAAGAGGAAGAGAAGGAGGAAGAAGAAGAGGAGAAGGAGGAGGAGAAAGAGAAAGAGGAGGAGAGGGAGAAGGAGTAGGAGAAGGAGGAAGAGGAGAAGAAGAAAAAGCCTCTAAGGGCCTTACACCCATTATGACCAATGAGAGTACATTTGTAAAAATATTGTTTGCAGATGAACCTTCAGGATATAACCCTGTCATAAAGCAAAAAGCATTGATACAACCAGGGGAAAAAATTGTCATCATCTGTGTAGTACCTTATTCAGCTTCAGACAAGTAATGGGGTGCAAGGAGTGGATAAAGATAACATAAAATGTATGCATGCAGAAAACTTATAATTCCATTTGCTAAAAATATAAATCCCATTGTGTGGTAATTATATCCCTAAAGGTTAGAATAAGATGAGAACATTTCTCAAAAATAGGTCAGTATTAACTGGAAAATACGATTCTAGTCTTAAAAGAAAGACTAGAAAATTAGTGGTGGCCATTAATTTCTTGTTATTTATAAAAGCACTTTGGGAATAGGGTCCGTTGAGTCTTATTTCCTTTTTATGGAAACAGACACCATTATTCAATTTTGTCCTATCTTTTTATTAATAGGTTTAAAATACCCCAAGGGAGTTCCAAAGCTAGGCAGAAACCAGGAGCAATATAATACTATTATTACACCTTATTGCTCTCATGCAGCCTAGAAATCAGTCCTCCAAGCCTCAGGCCAAGACTGTTAGGCTGATTCTGCCTTCTCAAGGAACAACATGACAATATTACCTGAGCAGAGACCTCTGAACATAAGAACTTCCCATAGCATCTCACACTTTCTTCTTTTAAAGTATTCTTCCTTTGTGTTAAGAGTGTCTGTTCTAGGTACCTCCTAAAATGCATAGTTTTGTAGGATGATAAAAACATCCCAAACTTCTTAAAAAATAAATTTTTAGACTATCTTCTAGGTTGAAGATGTGAGTCAACAGAAGATTGTGAATTATTGAACAAAGGAAAAATAAAAGTGGGGGAAAGACACAGAAATTATGGAGGAAAATATAAAGAAAATAAGCCTGCCATCACTGTGGACCAAATAAAGAGATAACAAAAGGTGTCACTTATATTTAACCTTAAGACTCTTTGCTGAGGTCAATCCTTTGAAGAAACTGGATTCTTTGTACAGGGTTGGTCACAGATAATGCTGATGCTGATTGATGTTAAAGTTTATTATAGTCATGATATATTCTAATGAATAACTAAAATTCGTGAGTAAAAATTTATGTAGAATACAAATATTTAAAAAGAATAATTCCCATCTAGCTATAGTACTAGTTAAGAATGCTTAGATCTCAGATTTTTTTGCCAAATAAATCAGCTGACCTTATCTACTCTATAATGGACCCTCCCTGTTAATGAATTGGAGAAAGATCAGCAGGCAGCCAACAATCTAGACTGTTGAGCTTTAGAAGATAATTTTACTGAACTACCAAAGCTCACTTAAGAAGGTAAGAAGCTGAATCTCTGCCTCAAGAAGTTACTATTTAAATTTTTAAGGATATCAACTAACCTCCTCCCGTTGAAGTAGGAAGAGTAAAAATAAATAAGTAAATATATGGCAGAGCATGGAGGAAGAAGAAAAAGCAATTGAAAAAGGATGAGAGAGAAGAATGGAAATGATTTAGGAGAAACCCAAACTAAGTGTTAAGAATTTTTTGGATAATGATTATGTAGATTTCATTGAATGAAGCATTGTTGATAATATCAAAGAAGTATTCCCTAACTTGATATCTGAATAAAAGAAGCTGCAATTTTACTGGTGTGATATGAGTCTGTTGTTAAATTTGCTGCTAAAATATATTAACATATATATATATACATATATATATATATGTATATATATATATGCAGTTGTGCCACATAGTACAACTAGGAAGGAACTAGCCTTGATAAGATGTCATTTTGCAATGGATGCTTCATCCTAGCCTACAATTCCAGACTCCAGAATTTTGACCTAAATTGCCATTTGAGTCCACTTGATCCATAATAATAATGAAATGTGAAAGGCTATTTAGCTTGGAATTAGATTTTTAAATGATATAAAAAATAGGTTGGTTATGGATGATCAATAAAATATGATGAAATGAACACTCTGTACTTTGCTAAATGGTTTACTTAAGCATATATATGTACAAGAGAAAACCACAAATAATGTAGACTATTGTTTTGGTATCAAAAGAGGAAGTAAAACCTTAACAATACATAATTTAAGAATGCATCTGAATGATGGTTTTGCCCACAAATTTTTCTCTTCATAATTCTGTTCCATTTTGCTCACTGATAGTTTTAAATTAGCCCACAGATATGACCTGAGTGGTTCTGCATCCCATGTTGTTCTATACTACCTTGTGTTGGAATAATACTACTCACTAGTCTCACTCTCCAGGGATAGGCCAAGCTAGTGAGCAGGCCAATGTCAATGTTTTAAGAACTAAATAAAATGAGAGGCTATTTCTCAGGTGAAAATCAAGAAAAGCAAATGGTACTATTATACCTAAATGAGAATAGGGCAGCAAACATGGAAATAAATCTAAGGTGTCAGGAGTCAAGAGGAAGGTTGCCTAGAGGCAACAGAATGAGGATAGGAGAACTATAAGAAGTACAGAAATGTTGTCACCAATAATTTGCTGCCACTGGTCCCTGTCTACATGGTGTAAGATATGGTATAACTCAGTGGTTCATAACCCTGGTTGTGCATTAGAATCACCAGGAACTTTTAAAATCCCTATCGCAAGTACCACTCAAGTCTGACTACATCAGACTCTCTGGGATTTAAGATGCAGGCAAGTAATATTTTTAAAAATAGTTGATGTGATTACAATGTGTAACCGATGCTAAGAACCACTGGTATAAAGACATACATAAGTGGATTATTTTCTTCCATTGGGGAATAAAAAGCAGTAAGAAAATCTCAAGTCTTTCTGCCATTGTTTTAAATTTACACTTTAAACAGTCTTCAACATCTGGGGTTTTATGCATCTTCTACTACTCTTAATCTGCTACATGAAATTTGAAAATTTTTATCCCCTACAATGCCCACACTCTGATGCATGCTTGTTTTCTATTACCTAGGCACTGGTTCTCTTTTTTTATACACATTTTTTTTTTTTTTTGCAGCATCAGGAAGAATAATAAATGAAAACCAGTGTTTTGGTAAAATGACAGCATCTATATGGAATATTATTCCTCCAAAACATCTCAGAATTAGCAATGATTACAGCTCCAACATCATTTTCTATATTGACCAATCAAACATTTTCCTTCACAGCAGCCAACCAGTATAAGATTGTTGAATCATTTGAACAGTTATAGGTGGGTACTCAATAGCAGTCACATGTAAACAAGCGGGCTATAAGTGGCATAAACTATATGCATAATTTGTGAATGAAACAAAACTGGAAAGTTGCTCAAAAGAAAAGGAATGGGGAGGTGGAATCATGAACTACACCTAAAAGAAAAAATAAATCTAGCTTAATTTCACAAAACAAGAACAAGATGTTGGCAATGAACTGTAAATAAGTCACCCTTTGTCTCAATTCCCTATGCCCAGACACCATAAGGTAATCCCTTTTTCTCTTACTGTTTTTTAGTTCTTGCCTTTATTTCCAGTCTGTTCATATTGTTCTAAATTAATCATAGAGCATCAAAATACTTAATAATCATAGGTATTACATAATTTACATACTCTAGTATCATATTTGATTCTCTCCAGCAGGACTAGTTGTTTTTAGTGCATTTCGGGTTTGTCTACCCAGTCTCTCTATCTCCCATTTGGCCAATTATTCAAACCTCATTTTGTGTAGCTACTCAATGGATGTAAACCTGATCATTGACTCCTCTCCTGATATGACTTTTCAAGGTCATCTTAAATTATAAATAGATATTCCAAGGTTCATGTTACCTCTCCCAACCAACTTAGAATTTTCCATGAAACTTTATGAGCATGTTCCATATTTTATCATCCAAGTCACTGATAAAATGTTAAATATTACTACCCTAGACAGACTCTGCAGAACATCATTTGATGTGTCCTTTTAGGTTGCCTCTGAAACATTAATAACTTCTCATTGAATAGGATCCTTGAACCAGTCTGTACCCAACCAAGAGCCAGAGCTATATTTCCCTAGATTGATAGTACTATTTTAACTCTACACACTACAACCCTGAGGAAAGAGTTGCATGCTCTTCTCTTCTCTTTCACAGAGATAAAAAAGATTTTTTAAATTTTAGCAGCTTAAAACTGACCGGTCAACACATGCCAAACAATAACCCAGGGTAATTTAGTACTGTTCATAAACGTGATATTTTCAGAAAGCCATAAAAAGGAACTCCCCATTAATAACTCTGACTATAAAGGTTTATCATGGGCTACTATTCTCACCTCTTTGAACTTAATGACAACTCAAGTCAATGCCTTCCTTTTTTCCTTTGTTACAGCTGCTATTGGGTTGGAAAAGATTGTTGTTGGAAAGGACTGTTGTCCAGGCTCCAAGAAGTCCAGACAAAGTCTCCTGAGACTCTATTTTTCCTCCAGATCATTTTACTGACATTAATGATGAAGCAGCTTTGTCTGTGTCTCTGCCTTGGTTAGCAATGCCTTAGTGACAGGGCAGCTCCAGATGCATTAGATCAGCAGCTGATGCCATCATGTGAATGTCTAACACTTACTTTAGGTAGGTGACACTTCTTAATATTCAATCCTGTCTTCACAATGTCGACTTGTCCCACCACACACAGTGTTCTTTTTATCATTATAACTGGAATTGTTAAATGTTTCTGCTTGTGATTTCTACAAAGGGAATATTTTTAAACCATAATTATTTATAACCTTTAATGCTAGGAGGGCAGTACAGTATGCCTGGAAAAATATGCATCAAAGATTTATTGTTTAGAAATGGTAATTAATTTTACAGTCAACAGTAGTGTGACACACTGTCTCTGACTAGACGTCCATTGTGGCTTTCTGCCAGTCCTTTGTAAGAATATTAATTGATGTCCAGCACTAAGCAGCCTCTTTGCTGTGTTTTTGAATGAAACAACATGCTTCAAATTAAATACCTTCTAAAATCACATGTTAAATATCAGGTTTTATATCCTAATGTCACCAAAATACAGTTTACTTATACCTTTATTTTCCCTCTTTTTATCCCAGCTTTACTGAGGTATGGTTGACAAATACAAATTGCATACATTTAAGGTGTACAAAGTGGTGTTTTGCTACTTTTCCTCCTTTTCTGATTTTTTTTTTTTGTTCCTTCTCTTATATTCTTGAGTCTAGCCTCCCCTCAATTATTTGCCTTCTCTTAATTTTGACACACTGCTTTTCATCTAGCTTCTTATAATATCTGGTTGTAGAAAATCTTCTGCAACAAATATTCCTGAACATTCATTCCTAGGCTACTGCTCCTTCTCTTTCCCAGGTTTCCCAAGTAACAATACTCAACAATTTTATTAATATCATGGATGATGTGCTCGTTAACATGCCAAGGATGCCAGATTAGTTTGAATGACCAGCATTAAAAAAAACGATTAAAATTCAAAATGACCTTGACAGATTAGAGAATTGGGCACATAAACAGGATTTAGTTTCATGGGAGAAAATACATGATCATTCATGCTGAGGGTGAAAGAACACTTCACAGATAAAGGGGAGCAAGTATAGTTAGTTAAATGTGTGTGGAGTGGGAGGAAAGGAGCCAGCTTCTGTGTAACATTCAATTGCCAAGGTGATAAATTAGTTATAAAGAACCCAAGATACCAGAATATAGAAATGAGAATATTGCCTATCCATCTGAAAAAAAAATCTGCAGTTTGTTATATTCTCATTAGGTTGTTTTTGGTCATATATGTGTAATACTTGGACACCCACAACTTATAAGATGCCTGGAAAAAAGTGAGATGTAAAAAAATAATGTTTTAAAAATGAAGGCTCATAGGTATAGGTCTGTATCCTTTCCACAGTCACATAAAACTCAGGTGATGAAGTGCTTAATATATTCATTCTCTGTTTCAAAGCAAGCACAGAAGTCAGTTCTCATAATCTACATGGTTTGGAGAGAATTTTTATGAATTAAATTATTATTATATCATCTGAATGTATTGTTCATAATAAATATAATTTTAGATCTAGCTGTGAGTGCCTTTCTTTTTCCTATTTTTTTCTTCATTATAGCAGTGGAAGACTTTCTTCCTTTAAAATCTGACAGGAACCCTCTGTATTCAAGAAGAGAAAAAATGGGAAGGGGTCTACAGCACAGCCAGATAGTCCTCTCCCACCGACTAGGATAAAACTGACCCAAATTGAGTTGAGGAATAAAGAGGGGCTCCCCAAGGGTCAGGATTAGTGTTAACAGCATTATTTGAATCCAAGTCTGTGGTCCAGCTTAGGGCTTTTGCCACTGAACTATACTGCCTTCTAACAAATAGATCTTATTTTGAGGCATTTTTGCTTATTATCACAGATTTGTTTTAGTCCTCCTTTTTATGCAGTCTTTTAAATTTCTTCTCTCATTTCCCAAAAGCCATTTGTTATGTAACAGATGCATATGTGTTCCTGTTTATAAATAATCTACATACAGTAAGGAAGAAAATATGGGGAAATGGGGGAGGGGGAGGAACTACCCACCTGAAATTCTCTAACTGCAAATGTTGAGAATGTGCTGTGTGTCTTGGGGGCAAGGGTCATGAAAAGAAGCCTCAGCTGGAATGCAGAATCTGGTCCTATATCATAGGATTTCATACCACCTGTTTTGCCCTCCATTTTCAGTCTACCCAAAACTCAGATGTTTGGTGCCATAGAGGGTCACCTGGGGAAAGTCAGTAGGGCACCAAGTATAACTCTGTGATGATATTACAGTAACCAAGAAGCTCAAAATCAAATTCATTACCAGAGAATTGAATCCAGGGAACATGACTTCATTAAAAAGTATGACTTTATAAATAACTATATATAAACAGACTGCTGTGCCTTTGAGACTAACATATTTCAAAATTATTATCTACTTAAAATATTTACCTAAAAGAATTAACAATTAGCTTTCAATATTTAAACAGTACATTAGAAATGGAATGTTTATAAATATCAGAAATAAAAGCCACTTCATTACAGTAGGAGCATATGTTAACACACCACATCCTGGCTTTTGAATTTAGTACCGATATGGTTTACTGTATCTGTTTCTTTTTTTCCCCTGAACTGACATAAGGGTTTAGATAATAGCTAATATAAATATATGAAATGTCAAATTTAGAAGACAGTGTTTAAACATTTGTCTTTTGGAGAGTATTGTTAAACTTAACTTTTATTAACTCAGAAAATCAAAGAGAAATATGGTGATGCTAGTGAACCTTTGAAAATCTTTTATTTTATCACTTTTAATACATGTTTAATATTTAACATTCATCTTATTACAGACAGGAATGGTGAAATGCTTGTGCTGTCTCTAAACAGTTTTAAAGTTCAGTGCACAGTCACAATTCAGAGGGGAGATTTCACACATTTATGGAAAATAAGCCATTTTTGCAGTAAAGTTGCAAAGTGTGAAAGAATTCTTGTTTTATCTGCCTTACTTATCATGTTTATGAGTTATTTTGCCTGGAAGTAAATTGACAAGTTGTCAATGAACAATAGACAGTGCCCCAGCTAGGCTTTTCACAGGTTCAGATGCCTTTGGGCAAAAGGGCTAAATCTGTAGCTGCAACCTAGCATATGGAGCACTGAAAAAAGTGGCAACAGGGTGAGAGACATTCCCTGTGAAATGCATGTGGTCGCTGCTCTCTAACCAATCTGCTTGGACCTCTGTACATTATGAATTCATGTCCCATCGCCTTGCTGTCCGGGAATAGGATTGCTTACCTCCGTGTAACAACTCATTTCTGTTTTATCCCCAGTGCATTTTGGTCCATTTTGTCACCTTAAACCATTTTATTCTTCCAGACAATTATTATTAAATATTCATATTTAATAATAAAAAGCTACTTCCTCATTTTAGGTGGCTCTCTGTTGGAAACTTCCCACACAGTCTCAAAGGAAGGAAAACAACCTCAGAGTCTTTTTTTTCTCTGTGGTTCAGAGTTGACCTTAACTTCCATCCCTGGCCACCACATATTAGAATTGCCTTGCTATACCATTTCATGCCTTTTTTTCCCATTTCAATTTTCCAGAAAGCTATTTTGAGCCTATTTCATGATAACTCATATAGCTGAATAAATTACTAGAGAACTAAGTGGCCCTTCAATAGATGGCACTCTTTGTTCTAAATCAGCCTGAACATTGTTTTCGCTACTTCACTTAGGGCCAGTTGTTCCTTGAAGTTCCTAACCTCCAAGTATACCACACTGTAGGACACAGTTAGGGGTGTGATTTGAAGTAAAAGCTAGGGCTGAAATGTCTACCCCACCAAAACTAGGAGAACTACAAAAGACACAGCCTCATCAGTAAATTGTTATGTTTGTTTGTTTTTAAACTGAGGTTTGAAGACAAGGAAAGCCAAATCCAGTGCCATCGGAGATGGATGGAGTCATAGAGTCAAGAGATTGAATGCAGAGATAGGAACAGAGAAAGTACGTATCAGGAAGAAGCTGTGTGGTAAAATGGTGATGGGGAATTTAATATTACAAACCTAAAGGTGATTGCTAATAACCATTATAGGCTACCAGCTCAGGTTTTATGCAGGAATCAGGCTGGAGGCCAAAGACAAAGCAGGAATATACTCGTATGTCTGCTTTCAAGTGGCCTCCAGATTACCACCCCTACTTCTCTGCTCTATCTCCACATTCATTGACAGTTTTGGCACCTGATTTGGAATCCTTCCCCAACTCCAGCCATCTTCTTGAGTCAATCCCATACCAAAATGTTAATCTCCTCATTATTTGCAATGCTTCTCCCATGAGATCTGCTACTCCAGGATTCATCTCCATTCCACTTCAATAGCTCAATGCCTTGGCTATACCCTGGGCCTTGTGGCCACTTTCAATTGGATCTCCTACCCTTTTCACACTGTTATAATTTACCTCTCCTGCTGTTGTATTAAAATCCATTCTCCAAACTCAGTAAGTGTTCCTACACTTCAAGTCTCACCTATGTTTATAATTTTAATGAAGATTGACCCAAACCCCCAATGCAGTCACTTACACGGAAAGTATAGTAGAAAAGAATACCTTCCAGGAATCAGACAGATGTGAGCTCAAACACTGGGTTTTGCCACTCTGAAAAAGCTGTTGTGCCCCACTTTGTTCACCTATCAATTGGGCCCAACATCTAACAGAGTATGTTTACTGAGAACCTGCTGTCTTCAGAAATCACTGATTTAGTGAGATGACATGGTTAGGTGCACTGCAGATCAGTCTCTTCCTCCTCTTCTCCTCTCCTTACACTTAGGCTGTATCTATCGTGCAAAACTAATCAGGGACTAACGTTTATATCTATTTTTATCTGTTCCTGCTCCTAGGCTGCTGGAGGCACCTGGGAAAAAAGTCTCATGACTAAGCTATTAATCTTACAAATGTAGGAACTCCTGCTTCTTCAACACTACCCACAATGATTGTATCTTCACTTGACTGCTTTTCCAAGTCCTCACCACCCGCTGATCCAATCCCTTCACAATCCCTTCAAACTTCCTCTAGACCAACTCTCTCCAAGAAGACAAGAATGCCTTTTCCTTTTCAGAGACATGGAGTCCACTGAGCATCAAGTCTCTCAACATCCAACCCTTCCCCTCTCAGCATATATCTATTATCGTCCACCTTTACGGGAAGTGGTACCCTACTCCTTTCAAAAGCTTAACTCCTCCATCTCTCTCTATGCCGAGTTGCCATGCAGAACTCATAAATATTTTAAGATGCCCTTATTGCTACGTGGGAACAATTTTAATGCACAATATGTGAAAAACCTTCTCTCGCCTTCCCTGTAACTTAAACTTTACTTGGCATTTGCTTTCAACATCTACCCTTTGCCAGTTTTTGCAACAGTTTATAGGAATAAAGTGATTTATATTTTATTTCTTCCCCTTATCTTTTGCCTTTGGAGGTTGGTGCTAACAAATGGGAAAATGGCCAGGAGGGAGGAAAATTCCAAGCAAGGGAGAAAAGAGTTTGTTAAGAAAAACCTATGAAATGAAATATGTAAGCCAGATAAGAAAAGGTTGAATGTTAATCTTTTTGAAAACAGATATATTCTAGGATGATGTCAAAATTAATTAAGACACACACAACAAGTAGGATTATAAAAATGTATTCCTAATTGTGTGAATTCTATTTCCCTATTAAATTACTGTTATCCAAGGTAGGTAGATTACCAAAGTACAAAGCTCATGTAATCTTTACATCTAAAAATGAGGACCATAATTTTATCTCAGCCCTAACAAAAGGCATTCCGACCTGAGGCTCCAGAAATCCACATGCAGGCAATAATTCCTCCTGGGATGTTCTCTGTGTACACCCTTCAGCAAAAATAGCTTTCCAAAAGTTTCCTTGGGGAAAAGGTGACTGTTCAGGTATCTATAGTTTTATCTATATTATATTGATATACTTACTTTTATGTTTGTCCTTTTTTTCTCCCTTTGTCCAAATATTCCATTTGTTTTGCCTGTTTTCCACTTTCCTTTGTATTTCAATGCCATTTTCCTGTTTGCCTCCACTGACTTCAAGAAGGAAGGAGGTAAGTGAGATCATATGGCCAACTCTCATATTTTACAAATAAAGGTATCAAGACCAAAAAATTTAAGTGACTTGCCCAGCATCTCCTAATAGTTGGAAGCAGAACTCCAAGGTTAAATTGAAAGTATCTTGAATAATCCTAAAATTTTTTCATGCTACACTTAATGCCTACCAAACTGGCTTTCAGACATTTTAAACATAATTAAAATAAAAGCAGTGAGGGGCTACCACAGTGGCAAGATATGTGTCTCAGACATGTTTGGTGAGTGCATGGGCTCCTAATTTACTCACACTTGCCTGTCAGAAAAAAGATATCATAAAACTAGCCAAACACCTCTGCTGTGCTCCTGCTTGCCTATCACTTCTTCTTTATTAGCATCTCTGCCTCCACCTCTCACTGCTGTACACATGCACAGGCATACCCTTCTTAATACGCTACTGAATGCCACAAACTGCCCAGAGAAGAAACCAATAGCCAGAGGTGTATATACTCAGTGATCTTTTCTTCCAATTCAGTGAGAGAGGGTGGCTGCAAACTTTCCTCCAAATGTTTCCAAGAGCAAAAGTTCCTATTCAATGAACCATAAATTCCTGAAGTTCCCCATGACATTTCACTGGGTCACGATGTTTTTTAAAAAGATCCTACAAACATGAGGTGCCAAGATTATTTCCACAGTGGCCCCCAGGACATATCTGTGCCTACTTCTTGATCTCCATCTTCTTCAAAGGAGGAAGTTGGAGTCAGAGAATATCTCTTTACAGACATCAAAACAACCCACTCAGGCCCACTCCAGGGCCATCCAGTTGCCCATATATCTGGAGAAAGTATAGGTAATACTTCCTTCCATAAATTACATAAAAGAAATAAAGGTAAAGTGCAATCATGACATTATATCAAAGAGAAAAACAAGCATTACAAGTAACAGGGGCAGAATTACAAGTGGTAAAGCAAAGCTATGCAATGAAAACAAAGTCTCTTTAAGAATAGTTTGTGATTATCAAGATTCTCTTTTTTCTTCCAGAACTTCTCCTCAAAAATCAGCAAAATTTATTGACCACAGTATCTCTGTCACTTTTATGAGAAGGTATATGGTTTGTTGGAGTCCAAGAAATCTGACAACCATAGTGCCCCTTAAGTCTTTTGAATATCAGGCCCAGTTCTAGAACCCAGGATTTTTGTGTTAATTGACTCATGGTTTCAACTTATGGACAACAATATTCTTTAGTGTGATGTCACAGGGAAATCATTATTCTTTAGAATTCTAGGAATCAAGATAGATCCAGTATCACAGGGTGAAATGTCTGTGGTTTAAACAAAAATGATGACATACTAATTTCAAAAAAGACAACTACTACTTAATATTCTAAAATACATATTTATACAGATGTAGGCTGAATAATGGGCCCCAAAGATGTCTTATATATATCCTAATCCTTGGAAACTGGATATATGCTACCTTATACAATGAAAGGAACTTTGCAGATAGGATTACATTTAGTATGTTGAGATGGTAAAATTATCATAGATTATTTGGTTGGGCTCAATTCAATCACAAGGTTCTTATAAGAAGAAAGTAAAAAAGTCAGAGAGAGGAGAAAGTGATGTAACTACAAGATAGAAGATTGGAGTGATGTTGCCATGAGCCAAGAAATGCTAGCAGCCTCTATAAATTGAGAAAGGCAAAGAATGTATTCTCTCCTGGAGTCTCAAGGAGAAAATAGTTCTGCCAATACCTTGAGTTTTAGACTTATGACCTCCATCTGCAAGAGAACAGATCTGTGCCATGTTAAGCCACTAAGTTTGTAGTGCTCTGTTATAGCAACAATAGTAAACTCATGCAATGGGTTAAGTAAAAATTGATAGAAAGTTTATTTCTAGAAATAAATGAATGATCTCAGGAAAAAATTTCTTTTGGGTAAAAAGAAACCTGATATGAATGCAGCTATTACAATAAGGCCTTAAGTTCTTGAGTTGTGTTTTTGTATAACAATCTAGATTATTGAGAGAAGAAATACACAAATAAAGCCTACATCTCAAATTATCTAACCTTAATTCATCAATTAAAACATAAGCATTTCTGAGTGTCAAAAACCCTTCTCAGAATCATTTCTGGAGAGAAAGCTTACTGAATAATATACTTTAAAGTTCATATCATTAGCAAGGTCTACATTCAGAGATTCAGGTCTGATCCTAATATAAAAACAATTTGTTTGATTAGATCTCAAGTTCATACCTTTTTTCCCCTAGAAGAAAGGCATATATGAATAATCTTCAAGTCTATTAAAAGTAATGGCTATAAATTATTTTTCCCTGTCATTTGATTGAATTAATCTAACCATATGAATACTCTGTTCTACATATGTGAATGAAAGGCTTTGCACATAAGGAGAGGTTTAGGCCATGTTAACTTGAAGAATGAAGACAACAGCTATTGCAAGCCTCCTTTTCAGAAAATAATTTGAGTTTATTCAACCATTGTGGTTTCATTGCAGTTAAAATTGATTGCAATTTTGCACACATGAACAAGTATTGCTAATATTACAGTGTCTTCAACCGTGAGTTTGGGCATGACCATCATGTAAATAATTAAGAATGCCTCATACCACAGTGACTCAACTTCTTTTTATAGTAATCTTTTCCATGGTGAATATGTACATGTGCTTGAACAGATACAGATATTATTGTAGCCCTTTTTCTTCCAAGACTTAACAGATAAAAACAACTAAGCTTATTTGATAGTTTTCCGTAATATGCATTCCTTGTACTTTGCTGACCATTCTCCCAAGAGTTTCTTATCTTTGTGCCTATATTATTAGGAAGAGCTCTTCTAATTTCTGTTACATATATTAGGCCATCTTACTATCCACAGCTTCTGTTGGGGCTACTATAAATTTCTAATTGGGTTCAGTTAAAATGTAGTATTGGAGAACTTCAAAAGTAGGTCCAGATAATAGACTCTTCAACATATTATCTAAGAAATTCCTAGTATGGTAGAAGTGAAAGGTCAAGTGGCTTTTTCACAGGAGCATATATGTCCCCATCTGTCACATGTATGTATCTGAGCAGTGAATATAATTATGTAATAATATTAACCCACTTTTTAGTTCAAGTTAAGACACATTGAGGGGCACTAACAGGGTTTGTGTTTGGGCTCTACAAATGGTCAGGAGCTCAGTGGGGTTTTTGAGATATTTTGATGAAAACTATTTAATTGTATGCATGTCAGAAAGCATGTAGATTGGACTCAAATATCCTTGGTCATGTATCCATTCAGTGAAGTTAGTAGTAATGCATGTCTTATTCTTGCTTTAACTGGGATTCCTTTTTTTATCATCAGCAGATACAGATAATAGCAAAACAATAAAAAAATGAACATAAATCCAACCATTATCTACTATATAAAATTGCTTATGGGTTTAGAAGGGCCCTGGAATGTAAGAATTTAAAATGTTCTATAAGATCAAATAGATTTGGATTTTAATTATGGCTTGCCAGATTAGTAAATTTGCTAATTGTGTGACCCTAGGAAAGGTACTCACATCTCTTTTTTCATCCATAAAATAGAGATAAAAATATGTAATTTATGGGATTATTAGTTATATGCACTTAAATTAATACATGTAAAGAGCTTCTTAGCATTGTGCCTTCCACATAGAAAGCATTCAAAAATTAAAACTATTATAATTTGCCATGTTATCAATAACATTAAAATATTACTAAATCTATCGGATTGGCTTTTAACTAAATTAAAAGTTTTATTTTTGCCACTTAATGAAAAGTCTGGATATAGGGGCAACAGGCCAATGTAGCAGCTACAAGGTTATCGACATCCCAGGTGCCTATCTTTCTCCTCAGGCTCCGCTGCTAGAATATAATTGTTCTCTTCATGACTGAAAGATGACTGTCTAGCCCTGGCTGGTGCCACAGTGAATAAGGTGTCAGCCTGCGAACCCAAAGGTCGCTGGTTCAATTCCCAGCCAGGGCACATAACCAGGTTGCAAGCCAGGTCTCCAGCCAGGTCTATAGCTGGAGGCAGGTGAAAGACAACCATACATTGATGTCTCTCTCCCTCTCTGCCTCTCTTCCTTCCTCCCTCTCTAAAAATAATAAAATCTTTTAAAGAAAGAAAGAAAGATGGCTCTCAAGCTTCCTCCCTGCTCTCTCTTCCAATATCATGTCAACATTTCAGGCTTGGAAAATCAAAAGGACCCAGATGTAACAAAACTAGCAGAGAACCAAAGACCCCTTATATAGTTAAAACTCCTTTCCTCAACTTTTCTCTAACCACAGTTTTCCATATTTTTGTGGCTGCCTTGCTAATTATTCAACCTCCTCTTAGAGACTCTTCCAGTATAGTGGCCCATTAACATTGAACAGTAAGGTTCCATCACAGCTCTCTGATTCTTCTGAAGAATTTTAGTTATCTAATATTTCACTTTCCGTGGCTCTGGGTCATGCTTGCTGCTCTTTGTAAAATATCCCTACTTGAAGATCTATATTAAATATCTAAACCAGTTTTAATTATATTCTTTTTCTACCAGGCTATCATCACCAACTCCCCCATTAAAATGAATAACCTGTTTATTTTTTAAATTTTGTAGTCTCTCTGTTTTTGTTTTTTTTTTTAAACCTTTTACATTCAGCAGCTCACCAAGCCCATTCTCAGCCTCATTCAGGACCTCTTTTTCTCCCTCTCCTCCTCCACACATCAAATCAATTACCAAGATGACCAATTCTTTTAAACTTATATAGCTATGACTTTCCCCCACAGCCTACACCAGGCCACCATTATATTTTGTCAAAAATACTACACTGCCACCTCTTTAGCTTCAATCTTTCAGTCCTGCTCACCTCCCATCTATTCTCCAAACTTAGAGCAAACTGCCTAAAATGCAAACTTGATCAAAATGGCTACTTCAATTTTTCCAAAGCCCCCCAGTTCTTGTAGGACAAAGTCCAAGCTTTACTACATGATATAAAAAGCCTTCATGGTCTTCTTTCTTCCTATTCACAACTTCATCCTTTAAATTCCATTTACATGAACTTTTTAAAAACTTCTTCCAAAGCCCAAAGTCCCTTTACAGCAATTTCATATTTCATCTCTTCTACCTGGAACATTTGTCTTCCTTCTCCCTCCATTCCTGTTCAATGCATGCTCATCTTTTGAAATCCAGTTTATACACCACTACTTTTAGGAAGCTAGTAGCTAAGATTGGAACCCAGACCCTAATCTCAATAGATCTGGATGGTTATTACTTCTTGCTAGCCTGGTTTCTTACATTTAGTTTTCCTTCATCAAATAAAGAAGTCATACTTTATTATTATTTGGTGACTTCATGTAAGTAACCTGTAGAATTATCAGATTTGTATTTCAAAGCAGGAGCAATTTTTTTTTCATAGAGATCAAAACTCTCGTTACTAATTAGAAAATTTGCATATAATATTTCCAAACTTGTCTTATCCAAGCAGGATAACCTAGTTTCATTTATTGCAGAGCTCATATCTTCTGATTTCTGGATAGTTTGGCATTCGTATGTGCATATTAAGATGTTTATTCCCAACTTCTTATCCTTAAGCACTGCCCTTTGTTCTGATATTACTTCATAAGGCTTCCTTCTCTGCATAACTGTCCTATGCAGGGTCCTAGAGTAAGCCTTGACAATCATTTCAGCACTAAGAGTAATGTGGAATAGTGGCTGGGTACACTGGTACGTTTATTTTCTTTCTTTCTTACTATAATTTGTAAGGAGGATTTACTCCCTCACTGACACTCCTTAAGAGATCTTGCTTTTTTACATATAATTAATATAACATAATAAATATATACTACTAAGATCAATAATAATGCTTAAAATAATGTTCTACCTCAGTTGTTTTGTTGAAATCCTGTTTAAAATTAATAATGTGGCATATATCTACATCACTAAGAATATTCTTCTTTTAATATGATTTGGGGTTTTTCAGCTATCACAAATGTCAAACTTGTTTCTTAGGAAATATTTATGTAATCATGAAGTAGAGAACATGATAGTAATCAATTAACATAAGAATGGATAACATAAAACACTAAGGCTTATGATAAATGATGTATGAAAGAACACTAAATTAGACTTGTTGTCAGACATAATGAGAAAACAATTGTGATTTTTTTGGTGTCAATATCTTATGTCTGGCAGGATAACACACCTATATTAGTTGATACTATCTTAGCAAAAAAAGAGTATAGTTAAGCAAGATGGATTATGTAATGCTCTCAGTAGATTTCTAGAAAATAATGAACCCATTACTATATTTTAATGTCTTATAAACTGCCAAATTATTAATGATCTGGAGAGACTATTTGCACTTTTTCAAGTCATTCCAACTTTAGTTAAATAGCTTCATGGAACAATAAAGCACTCCTTCTAACTCTCTGCTTGTGCATATGGATTAATGTGAGGAATACCTGGAGAGTTCTGATGTTCCCTTTCACAGAAGTGACCAAAATGCCTCCAAAGTCTTGGGAGGAGGGGTTAATGCTGGCGAATGTTAAGAAGATGAGAAAGCGGACACAGTACTGAGTTCTCCCCTAGCAAGTTATTATCTGAAGTTGCTTACAAAATGTTCTTTGAAATGTGAGCCAACAAAATTTGGGATGTCTTGTTTTTTTCTAAGTACTGTTGACCATGTTTCAATGAATAGAGTTGTTAGTAATATGAACCTAGATATTTTTTATCACTTGTGCTATTTTCCAAAAGCATGCATCTACTTTTTCAGAAGATGTAAAACTCAAACTGTTTGCAGACTTTTAGACAATATTTTAAAAGTATACTTCTTAACCCTGGCTGGTGGCATAGTGGATAAGGCACCAGCCTGTGAACCCAAAGGTCACTGGTTCGATTCCCCAGCTAGGGAATAACCAGGTTGCAAGCCAGGTCTCCAGCCAGGTCCATAGCTGGAGGCAGGTGAAAGGCAACCATACATTGATGTCTCTCTCCCTCTCTGCCTCTCTCCCTTCCCCTCTCTGGAAATAATAAAATAAAATCTTCTTTAAATTTTTAAAAATAATAAAAAAATAATAAAATAAATAAAAAAGAGAAAAAGTCTACTTCTCTCCTGATTCTTCCAGAAATGACATTCTACTGAATACCACTATACTTTGAAGTATTAAAATATTAATGCTTGCTTCTTGAGAGTGTAAGTTGCAGATATTTTTAAAGACACTTAGTAATTTGATTAAGCTATGTTGCTAAAATTATTGAAGCTAGCAAAATTTATAAAACAGTTTTCTATAGCAATTATAGGGAATTGTATGTATCCTTTGACAAGTATTCAAGTTGAACAGAAATACCTGCCTTGTTAAGAGATTTTTTAAATGTCCTGGCTAAGTTTTCCTTAATTATTTCTCCCCTTTTGTCAGCTGTGTTATTACCCTACTGGTTTAAAGGTTAAACAAAGTACTAGATCTGTCAAAGTGAGTGAAACCAACTGGTGAAGACCTATCAGAAGGTAATCAGGGCTAATAGGTACATAATAGCTAACAGGGTCCTGTTTGCACTCAGATACATCACCATAGACAGAACACAGTTTTCTCTGATGTCCTTGTTAAATAAAATGTGGACCAATCCAGACAGTCTGTGGTTAAAACCAAGTGAGCAGGCAGATTTCACTCCCTTACCCCCATGCCCAACGTAAAGAGCTGATAAAACTCAAGCTCTGAAAGTAAAAGATTGACATTTGCATTTGTGTAGTGAAACTACTGATTCAGAGTGGAAATTTCAAATTTTGTCCTTACCCTGTGTTAATTTTTAAATTAACAGAATTCCCACAAGATATAGGTTTCTTTCAAAGATACCAATAATTGAGTCTCTCTCATAAAACCCTTTTAAAGCAATATTTACACAAACACCTGATGTAAAAAAAATAAATAAATCATAAGGGAAAAAATAGAAAAGCATAGATAATCAGATAATCAGGGTATTTGGGTCTAAAATTATTTTCCTACATTTTTTCCTTTTTGGTGCTTATTTTCATATATTTTCATAAATTACTGCTTTCCCTAACCAAGTAACAAACTAAGTATAAGCTCTAAGTCTTACTAGCGGTACTACAACTGTTGTCTCTGTGTGATTTTATTGCTTCATCATTTTGACAATTATCTGTTGTGGTTTAAGTTCTTCCAAAGCTCAATGTAAACAATAATGCAGGGCATTAAAGTATTTATTTACAGTGTGATGAAACTAAGTCTTCGTATTTCTTGCAATAGCTGACAGAAAATAAAATCTAAGATACACACAAGAAACAATAGGCTGCTTACAGTAATTGTTTACTATTTCAGGGGCCAATGAGAAAGCTTGGAATAAAGGTTTATTTTTCAGATATATGATTCCATACATTTGGAGTTTAACATAATCTTCATGGATGACAACACTACATATATCTCCTATCTAAATTGAGTAAGGTTTGTACAGACTGCTTCAGAACTGAGTTCAGCCTGTGGAACTCAGAAAATGGCAGCACACTGTTCCTCAGTATTTAAAACCTTGGGAGAGAGTCCTTTGAGTTCTTCTGTTGGGTTGTGAATGCCAGGAAACTCTGTTCAAATAAAATGATCCAAACAAATCAGGAGCCAAAACAAGAAGTAAAGGGAGAAATGTCTAACAGCACCAACTCTTTCCTATCCCACCCCACCACATCTTTGGGATAGCAGAAAAACATTAAGGCTGTGGTAGTTTTAAATTGTCAGCTCACGTACTTAGCTTCCAATCACTTTGCTAGTCAACACATTTGTAAGTCATATTTTCATAGACATTATCCTCTATGTTGTGTCGTGTTTTATAATGGAAGTGGAACCCAAAGGTTAAGCAGAGCTTTTTAAAAATATATTTTGCTTTGCTGTGTTTCTGAGAAACTTCCATTTTGTTTGAAACCTGATCAAATTAGCCCTTCCAAGCAAGCATTCTCAGAAGAATGTCAAGATTTTTATTTCACAGAAAGTTGGAGGATTTTTCTTGTAGAGTTTCTGACAATCTACATATCAAAACCCACAGGTTGATTCTTCAAATCTGTACTTAACTTGCACAGTATATATTTCTTAGATCTGATTAGAATTCATCACAAAATAATTAAAAGAAACCATTACAAATAAACATTATAGGAAAATTTTTAAATTCTATTTTCTTGCATAAAAGAACTGTTTCATGTCTTCCCCATAATATAGAGAAAAATCTTGATCAAAACAAGATCTCTGATCTTATTGTTATTAACCCAAAACACCAAACACACACAGGTGTTTGTTTATTCACCTGTGCATGACCATGTGTGGGTATACTTACTCACAGATGTGTGTCCACTTATGATGGATAATCCTAATGTTTAGAAACAATAAAAATAGTCTACAAGATGGGATAGAAAATACATTAAACACATACCTACTACCCCCAAAATATCTCATGCAGGAGGCTATTCTGGTGCATGAAATCATCACTCACTTTATAGGATTATAAACTTAATCTTTTGAGAGCTAAAGATGATATTCAAATATATGTTCCCTATGGAATCTGTCACCTATTTTCATCTTGGCATGAGTCAGTCTATTAGATGTATGGTTATGAGGAAATGGAGTCAAGACAAGGATGCTGGGGAAAGGTCAAGAGAAGGAGAATTTCCCCAAGGGTGCTGGACTTGGGTCCACCACCTCACAGGAAAGAGGGTGCAGGATCTCAGCACATGGGCACAAATTGCCCATAAACATACTCTCAAATCGAGAGTCTATAGTAAAAGAGGCAATGATTCACTAAAAACAAATTTCACCACTTCATGTTTTGCTCTCATTACATATACTTGTTCCTTCTCTCTTTCTCTCTACATATGTATCGATCTAGATGTATATACCCATGTCAAGACAATAAGCCCACATATATTTGTATTTTCATAATATTTTTATTTTCATGATTACTGTTTGCAAGCATCTTTCTTGATTAAACCTGTGAAGTAATTTATATACAAATAGAAGTTGTATTATATATATAGGCCAACATGATTATTTTTTCCCAAAATAATATTAAACTTTATTCCTATCTCTCTCTTTTGGGAAGAAATCAGTTATTAATATATGTATTTCAGTTCTTATTGACATGAACATGTTTCACAAAAGGTAGCATATTAAACAAAGAATATATAATGATTTAATACAATTACTGAAACTCAGTATACACTATTAACTGGTGACTATTTTCTTAAATCACACCTCAGATATTATAAATATAAATTTTCTATTAGTAGAATCAGCTATTAGTTTATTTCATGAGTTTATATCTATTATGATGTTTAAAGCTTTAATGGCAGGCTACCTTCCATAAAATTTATTTCAAACTATTTGATATCACTTTTTTTTAAAGATTTTATTTATTATTTTTAGAGAGAGGGGAATGGAGAGAGGTAGATAGGGAGAGAGACATCAATGCATGGTTGCCTTTCTTCTGCCTCCAGCTATGGATCTGGCTGGAGACCTGGCTTGCAACTTGGTTATTGTGCCCTGGCTGGGAATCAAACCAGCAACCTTTAGGTTCTCAGCCTGGTGCCTTATCCACTGTGTCACCAGCCAGGACTGATATCAGTTTTAAGTTTTAATCTTCTCAACAATTCTTTACTATTTACCTTAAATTATTCAAATGTGTCAAAATTTTTTACTTCTGAACTCAGGGATGGTAGGGAGACAATGGTCTCAGAATAAATATTGGGTAGATTTTCCTTGTGACAATTGCAATGAAAATGTGTATCACAATTAATATTTTCACTGAATCACATCCACTTCCACTATCATGCAGTGTTTAAAAAAATAAGAATATATGTATAATATCATTTTAATACCTACTTAGGGGCCGCATTGTATGTCATGAAACTCCTTGAGAATAACTCACACTGAGCATTTTATTTATTTATTTATTTGCTGGTGTAAGTTCTGGGGTAGAAGGAGAAGCAAAATCAGTGTGCTAACTGTAAAATAAGCTAATGTGTTTTATAGGTAAATCTCTCTAGAATATCAGTCAGTTTATAACAATTAAACAACATCAAAAAATCTGAGGCTTAAATACAGAATGCCCTGAGCAAAAGAGCTCAAGTTATAAATGGAACTTTCATATATCTTTCATATATCAAATATAAGAGAAAATGGGAGAAGGCTTTTATAGAACAAAGAAAAGTGAAAAGGTTTTTATTTTTTTTAATTTCAAATGGCCTTTTCCCTGTCCTTTTTCTACAATATTCTCATTCACATTACCCTTAGATAGGTTTGGAAAAATGTTATTGTCATTGGGAAAAAATATTTGCCACCTGTAAGCCATTAAACTTGGGATGAAAGTCAAGCCTGAAAACTGCCAATGGTTCTAATGTTTAATTTTAAATGAGAGGGGAACAAGGCAAAGGCAGACAGTGGCTTAATGAATCCAAGACCCCAACAAGAACATTTGGAGTCCCATGCATTTTATCAGTATCACCGTGTTGCTTGAGCCTACACCTGGTGCAGAATGTATTGTCTTTGTCATTTGTTTTCTTGGACAATAAAGGAAAATTCTGGAAGTAAAGTTATAGTGACTGAAATTATAAAACCATGGTAATATTAATATTTAATCAGCAAAAAGTATAATTATGTCATCTCTTCACAGGATGAGAATACCCTTGCCTGTATTTTTTTAATCCCAATTTGCCATCTCCAATCATGCAAATTAAAACTTTCCAAGTCTAAAGTTTTTACAATTTTTTTCAGCAGGTTAGAATGGTAAAAGGAGTTAGAGTCTAATGGTGGGATTTTGATAGCTCCAGAATGCTGAGTTTCTATGTGTGATAATTGCCCTTTCATCAAATATAATTGCTCATGACTTGAAAAACAGTAAAAAGACTACAGTATAAAACATTCATATAGAAATTAAAACAATTCAGAAAAAGTAGTTTTATAGCTTATCTCATGTCAAGCAATTCAAAAATTACATTTGCACTTTAATTCTACCTCAGTTGCATTTAGAAATTAAGAAATCAGCTTCCAGCCATCCTTATTATCTAGCATGGGGTCTCAGGGGTGTCCCAACAAGTAGATTTTAAAGTCTGCTAAGTGCATTGTAGAAAATTGATCCAAATTAAATGGCTCAAATAAGCAATGACCAATATGTATCTCTCATAAATTTGTTAATGAAAAAATTTAAAATATTTATAAATATTCTGGGTTTCTTTTTCCTCATTTATAGGCAAATACTTCCAGGATTTACTCCATGTTGCTAATACAAAACACATTTAGAAGAACTAATGGACTCATTTAAAGTAAAATACTTAATATTCAACAAAATATCATCATTCAGTAAACTATCGGATATTTAGTAGTGGCTTAGTAGAGTCGATAGCTACAGATAATGTTTCTCCCTACTATTTCTCAAATTCCTTTCCAAGCAAACATTGTATTTTCCCTTTTCCTTAACTCCAGAACTTTTTTTTCATCTACTCACATACTTGTCAGTATCTTCTTCCTCCAGACTGGTCCATGTCTCATTACTTATAAATAAAAACTAGTTTATTTCTTTAAAAGAAAGTAATTGAAAGCAGGTATTTACCAAAAGGTAAAAACACCCCACATGTCTATCATAAACAATAATGGTACATCTGTGTAACAGAATGCTATTTGTCCCTAAAAAAGAAGAAAGTGTTTATAGATACTACACATGGTTAAATAGCAAAAACATAGGCTAGGTGAAAAAAATCATACACATACTGTATGATTGCATTGATATCCAGGATAGGTAAGTCCATGGAGACACAAAGATTAGTGGAGCCAGGGCCTGGGGAAGTGGGGAGCAGGAAAAATGGGGGCAGTTACTAATATGAATTATCAAATATATCCTACGTATCGAATCCCTAAAACCTTTTGTATCTTTAGTGCATTAAACTATAAATTCCTTCCAAGAGGAGACTGTGTCTGTCTTGTTTACCCATTTATAACCAAGTGCCTAGTATAGTTTCTAGAAAGCAGCTACTTAATATTTATTGAGTTAAAGTTTATCAGAAACTTGTTTTCTTGCTTTTTTCATCTCCACCACATTTGATACTAACATCCTCTCCTCTCTATGACATAACTAATCTGGGTTCTGCCTTGCCCAAAACTGTTTATTTATCCTTTTCCCTGCACCTTAAACCTGATGTCCCCAGGAGCCCTCTGTGCTTATCTTGTCTTATTCTACATGCCCACCCAAAACAATCTCTTCAACTTTCCCACTTTTACCTACAACTGATTGATCTCAATTTTTTTTTCAGTTATCTTAACAAGGACCACTCATTCGAATCTCAGGCCACTTGTAACTTTCTCAGGAAAATTTACTACTCTTTGACCTCTCCCATCAACCTTGAAAGATAAGACTAGATATCTTTTGTTTTGTTTTGGTTTGTTTTTTTCTTGATATCACTGTGTATTCATCCTTTTGTGGAGTTGCCACACTGAATATCATTTGATAAGTTACTTATCTTTCTCTCCAATTAAGCTTCAGAAATGAGAATGAGAATGATATCTTATTTATTAATGTACCTTCAGTGGTACACACAATGGAAAATTAGCTAACAAATGAATGTATCTACAGCACCAAACTCTCTTTAAAGAAATTATTGGATTTCCTTTAGCTAATCTACAGACACTCCAAACTTGGAGATGAATTTGCTATCCTCACTCACCTCCCTGCCAAACTTTCTAAATTCCTATCACAATAACATTGCCATCCACTGTGTTAACTAACCTAGATACTTGAGAGCTATTCTGCAAGTTTCTTCTCCTCGATCTCCATACTTGGACTCTAAATCCTGTTTTCTTGGTTCTTTTTAAAATCTGTTCTTTAATCCAAATTGCTCTTCCACTACATTAGTTCTGATTCTCATTCATCATATCTCCCCTGGATTATGACAAAAACCCTTGAAATTTGTCTTCTTTCATTCAACTTTTTACCTCACCAACCAGCCTCCTCACTGACATCAGAGTTATCACATTATGCCACAGTTTAAATATCTTCAGTGCCTTTGCATCAACTTACAGGATAAAGAACACCTTCACATGACATAGAATATGCTCCAAGACATGGTTCATATTCCTTTCTAGTATATCTCCCATCCCAATCAAAATACCTTACCTTCCAGCTCATATTGAATTAACCTTTGGTTAAATAACCTCTGAAGTTCATCCACGCTCATGCCTGCAATTGTTCTTACAAATTTTTACTCATCATTTAAGATCCAACACAAAGGCCCTAATATCTTTGAGGCATTCCCCAGACTTTCTAGGAAGAGCCACCCCTCCCCTCTTTGTTCACTTATAGAGTGTCATCATGATGTATTCTAATTATCACTTTGTATGGATCACATTATAATTATTTGTTTCTAAGGCTTTCTCCCCACCCTCTGAAAGCTAGCTAATTTTGTACAAGTCGTCTTGGCTTTTATTGCAGTGCTGGATATAGACTAGATGCTCAATGAATGTTTGATGAATGAATGAGTGTATGTGTGTATACATACATGTATTTATTTACATATATACATAATATAATACATTGAATATGAAAGTAAATTTGATTATATTTCATTTAAAGTATATTTATAATTTAATACATCTGTGAATTTCCAAGTAAATGTTAACATTCTGAAATAGTTATTAAAGAATTCACACTATGGACAGATGGTAAAGAATAACTGAGAATCCTGAAAGATACATATGTGCTCACACATTCTCCTTCATTCTCTCTGCCTTGCTTATGCTTATGCCTTCCTGGCCCCACCAAGCCTGTCACTTTTCATCTTCTCACCCTGCCAATTCCCATGATCAGAGAAGGCAAACTGAAAAGAATGTCATTGGAGAGAGTAATGGGTACAGAAGGTCCATGTAGTTGTAGAGGTTTGAAAAGTGAACTGTTCTATAAAATTTTAAAAATTTTAAATTGCTGTAAAAAGCACCTCTGTTAACCACCCCTGACAGCTAATGAGTTTTCCAATCCATTATGTCAGGTAATAGATTGAACTATGTTACACATTTCATAGGAGAAAAAAAATAGCACTTCATATTTACCAGCTTATCTATACCTGTTATGACATAGAAATACATGTCTCTTCTTTCATAGAGTACCTTTAGGAAGGGTGGGAGCCTTTGTTTTTCATCATTTGTTTGTTTTTCTACCTGTGACATTTCATTGCTCACAAAATATGTGTTACTGATTAAAATATATATAAAGCCATGTACTCTGATAATGCTTCAATATCACTCCAAACAGCCTGAATTTAAAGGAAGTCCTCTCTTTTTTACAAATAATGAATATCATGCTAGTTATAAAAGGTGATAAAAAGCATCCAAAGGGAAATATTAATGTTATGGGGGAATGAGGTTCAGAACAGGCCAGAGAAAAAAAAAAAACAGCTACTAATTAGAGGATCTTTATCATTGGTTTTAAATCTGTAATTGAGATACCAAAAAATAAAAATCATCTAGATTAAAAAACCCAAGGGTTATTTTGAAAGCTAAAAACCAGACTAACATAATCAAATTATCAAATGATTATGAAAATACCTCATCATTAATTCAATTCATGAGTTATTAATGCCCTATAGCTATAGTGGGAAAGCCCATATATTTAAAAAACTTAGATCAGAAACACTAAATTTAGAATAAAAGTATGAATAGCCAAATTAATATCTTAGAAAGCAATTTAGAAAAGTGAGGTATAGTTACCTTATATTATTAAGTTTCTGATACATTCTTAATTACTGCCAAAAAAAATGAATGCATGTTTTCCAATTTTTGCCATGTTAAATAACAACAGCATAAATAGCAACAACAACAAAAACAAATAATCATGGCACCCTGGTCTCCCAAATCTGATGTTGCCCTGGAGTGGCCAACTCATTCATATCTGTGGATAGGACCATAGATCAGGGTGGCATAACTACTAAATAAGTTCCACAAATGAGGCTATTGAAACAAATAATAAAAGCAATAAAACTAGATTTATTTCTGAGCAAAGAGAATTGAAGGAAAGAATGAGAAGCAGGAAGGAGATGTTGTGAAACTGAATTTCAGATAAACCTATTATAGATGAGGAGGACTTGTTGCCATGTGATCTTTCCTTATACCCTGTGTCCTTAACTTCTATTACTGTGAACACTTCAGTTCTTTCAAAATACAGCCACACCATTTTTTTTTTTTTTTTTTTGAGATTAATATAAAAAAGTAAAAGATTGCTCCTAGGCTAGGAACCTGTATGCTAAGTTTTGGTCTGGAGCACATTTTTATAGCTGAGTTATAAACCTTTGAAAATAGATGTTTAGAATGGAAATGTTAAGAGACCCCTAACTATATGGCACAAATAGAACTGGCATCATTCATCTAGAAAAGGTATATAGGCAGCTATAGTATTCAAGTTTACACTTCAGATAAAGGATTCTGAACATGGTCAGGATATATTCTACCAGGGATTTAATCATACTTTGGAAAAAAAGTTATGGTGATGAGGTGGTGGGGGATGAAAGTGGAATGTAAGTGGGGCAGGGAAAAGGTGAGAAAGAAAGGTTGACGTGTCATTTGGAATTTCTTATGACAAAATGAGCTAACTAAAACTGTGAACAATAAATAATAACTGGAATTACATTATAATGAATTTTTGTTGCTCTTAAATCATGTAATACTATTTAATATATTCTTAAAATAAAGTTATGTTGACTTTATAATAAACAATTTTTGATTTGGAGCACATTTTGTCCATATAGCAATAGAAGAAAATAAATTTCACATTTATAACAGTAGAAATAAAGTAACAGAGCATTTAGAATCTTCTAGATTACCTACCTTTCTCTACTTTCTGTTTGAAAGTGAATTTTTATGTTCTTAAGCATAAGCTTCTATGATGTTTTACCTAGTTTACATTGTATCTTTTAATATTTGGGATAGCATTTGCAATATAATCACTTGCTTCAAAATATGTCTTTCTTCTGATATAATTTATCACCTCCCTGAAGTTTGTAGGAGAGAAATATCACATATTCTCAGGCAACCTAAGTCTTTTTTGACATAATTATTTTTCTGGGAAGAATATGTAATAATGTAGCTCACATCAATATAATCTATGCACAATATCTGAGAACATGATTAGTCAGTAAAGTTAGTGTGAAAGTAGTATGTGGTAGCATAACAAAAATTAAAAATTGGAGTTCAAACCCTTAGGTGATTAAATCATTCACTTCTACAGCCATTACATGTGCAGGGAAAAAGGTAGCAAAGGAGTAGAGGAAGGAGAATTCATCTTTATTGAGTTTCATATAAATTAAGTAGGCAGCAGAGAGGTTATCAAGATACTGCTCAAGAAGCTGGAGACCCAACCAAAAAGAGAAGGCTCTTAACTGACATTAGTCGTAACTGGCAATGTAACAAGTTAATGGAACTGGTAGATCCACTGAATACATTCTGGTATATTAATCTTCTGGTTCAATTCAGAAAATGTAATCTTGTGAATTTCTGTTAAATGCATAGAAATTCCAAATTATGTAACACTCTGATTTTTACAGTATGTCCTCAGAATAGAAGAAAAAAATAATAATCAAGTTCTTCAGATATCAGATACTAATCTTTCAAGTGTTCATTCAAAACTAACAAGGCTTATTTGAAAACCTAGTAAATCCTTCTTATGTAAATATCACATATACATAAAATACATCAATATTTCCAAAACTAGTTTATCAAACTATGTACTTGAAAAATAAATTTTAGAAGTCTATTATCTGACACTGCATGAAGAAAACAACATTCAGATGGGTTTAAAAGAACACAACATTTTCTAACATTTGTTGTTATATTATAGAACTATGAAAATTCAGAATAGTTAAAGTAAGAAGTTGTAAGTTATTATGTGGTTGAGTTAATATGCATTTAAAATAAAAGCTTGACTATGATTAAGACATCTAAACTTCCTGAAGAGAAGACAGAGACTGGCATCCGCTGTTCTTTTCCCCAGTCCTGCTGCATGATTCAATGCTGTCTTCATTAACAGATATAGACACTAAACCAAGAGCTGAAAGGTTAAAAAAAATACCTCAGCTATTCACCTCTAAAATGCACTTATTTGTCATTTTTAGGATTCCATATTTATCCTTTCTAGGTGTTTCAAATAGTGAAAAACAAATAAAATAAACATGTTAAATAAATATCTCAAGTCTTCATTAATTTAAAATGCTCTGAATTTTGAAACCCTAAAAAATTGGGGGGTCATATAACCATTCCATGTTTCTTTGTGTGGCTCTTAATATTTATTTATTTATTTATTTGGCTCTTAATATTTAATAGTGTGGCTGTAGAAATTCATTTCTAATCAGGAAATGTGTCATTTGCCCTTCAGCACGGTCTATGGAGTGTGAAAATACTGCCAGGCACATGCCATAGGTCATGTAAGATGGCCACCTTGTGACTAGCTATTATATATAAGGGCTCTGGGGTCAAATCTGTCTATTCTTTGAAGAATTTGGGAGGTTTTACCCTGAAAACAACACCAGTCCTCAGTCTGGAAACCAGGTCCCCAAGGAGACCCTGGGCAAGCACTTTCAAATAGCTGAGTGAGAGAAGAGGCACAGCAAATATCAACTCACATACACCCATGAGAGAAGAGATGAGAAAAGAGTGCCTTTTTCGCAAGGGCAGAAGTCTAACTTTCTTAGGGAAAAAAAATGCAAAAACAAGGGTGCACTCCAAATATGTAAAGAAGTAGGCAAGGCTAGGAAATGAATCCAGGTGCTGGTCTGCATTATAGATCAAGAGTTTGTATTAAATGACCTGCCAAAAAGAGAAGGGACATCAATTTGGCTTTCCCTGTCACTGAGAGGGGTTGTCTGGAGACACTATGGGCTTTTTATACAATGGGGTCAGGAGGAATAATCAGTGCTATTAAAGAAGGTGCAATGAATAAATTGATTCATTATAAAGACTTACTACAATGTCACTGTTATTTATAGGAAAATATACTTTAAGAAAAGTGCATAATTCTATAGCCCAAAGGATTATGAAATGTAAATTGTCCCCAAAGGTTAATCTTTTGATGTCTGCCCCTGACCAATTCTCTCTTGAATTTCTAAGGCCCAGGACATTATCTCCACAGTCCTCCTGCTGGACCAGTTCATCATTTCCATTTCACTGAGCTAATGAAATTGTTGTCTCTATTATCTCTTCTATCACCTGCCATTCTCATGTCTTATTTATGTTTTACACTTATACTTATTCAGTTTTACACTTTACATCCTTTTTCCCAACCAAAGTTTGCTACACCAATTATACAAACAGCAGTTAGACATGATCATTTAAGTCATCCACTCATGGTTCTAACACATCTTGCATGAGAAGATGTATTCTTAACCTATAAAAGTTTTTTTCCATCCCTGAGTAGTTGCATTCACATTACTATCCTGAAAGGTATAAGGTACTTGGTGTGCTTATATAAATAAATACTTATACATAAAAATTTAGTAAAAATTTTGTTTCCTATTTTAAACTGCATTGTAATCATCGCAGTAGCATCTACATGTAGCTTAAAGATAGTGAACAATAGATTACTTTATATGAGCCACTTAACATCTCTGTGCCCAATATCACTACTTAAGAACACAAAACCTATAGTAATAGAGAACTACTGTGCTAAAAAGTTGGGACCTGCCAGCATTTGGTCAGTCCAGGCCAAAACATCTGACTTGAATCATCATCTCCACTCAAGAGAAGTACTTATCATGGTTCTTTTATAAAACATCTGAACACTGGCACTAGGTGAATGTGGTTCCACCTTTCTCAGGGTAATAGTCTAACTGCTCTCTCAGGTCCCATGCCACCTCTTGATTGCGCTGCCTACTCACCTTTGCACTATTACACTAACCCTTCTTTGCAGACACCAAAATATATTCAATATGGGTCTCAAATCCTCCTGGTTCTGTTATGGGAGAGAATTAAAAGGTCATTATAAGATGAGTGCTAATGCTGAGATGAGGCATCATATAAAGTATAGTAGGAAAGACATCCTTTCAGTAGCTCTCAGATCATATAAACAAGTTCAACAAGATATTCTTAAGCAAGAGATATTCCCGAAGGATAAGCAGACATGAATATAGCAAGAAATATAAATATATCTTAATTCTTATCCAATGGTCCACTAACTTGAATTTTTGCTCATTATAGGAAAGACTCCCTTCCAATGAATAAGGTGGTACTAAAAACAAGTTCCCACATTCCAGGAACACAATGATCATGTTTCAGGCAAGCAGCAGGGATTGTCTGCTTCTTTTAGAGTGCTCAGAATATTGTGTGTGTATATTTACCCATCCTATGTCTTCATAGCTATCAATTCAACATAACTACCAAGACTTCTTGGAGTACTCATGAGTAGAGCCAACTTTTACTCAATGTTCCCAAGAGATTCTGGATTATATCTGTTAGCCTGAAGTAATAATTAATAATACCTCTCATGCTCAAAAGTAACCTAATTTATTAGATAAATTACATATTCATGCTAATTATAAGGTATCCTCCAGTGTTAAGCATTCCAAGATACCATGTGGAATCACAGTGTGTGCACCCAATTTCATATTTTCTTGACTGATCATAGTAGTCACCTAAGAGTCTCTCTAAAATGCAGATTCCTTGGCCCCAATTCACATTCCTGGATGAAAATTGATAATGCTATGCTGGATGAGAATTGATAATGCTATGCTTAATAGGTGCTGCAGCTGCTGCTGCAGAACAATAAACTCCAAGCACTGACATTCGCAAGAATTCTGTAGACTCTTGTCCCATGTGCTATATTTCTTTACAACACCTCCATTGTATGCATTTCTTTCTTCTCTGCCTTCAGAAAGGGTCCACTTTCTAAACTGTCCAGGCTTAATCTTAAATCAAATGTGCTTCTGTCCCTAATTTGTCTCATGACACCCTCACCTAGATGGTCCCTTATAAAGATCTGGCTGCCCCCAGGTTGTAGGCTGGAGCTGACTGATACCAGTGCTTGGGAGTCAGAATACACATTACTTCTCAATTCAGCGATGTCATGAAACCAGCCATGGAGAGCTTGAAACCGGCCATGGTAAGAATATTTATACCATTTGGCAAATAAAGCCTTCTCCCCACTGACCCTATCCCCAGAGCCACTTGTCAAACACTAACCAGCACTTCGCTAACTAAATATTAACTGCTAATTATGCTATTACCCCTTTAAATAAACAAAACAAACAAACAAAACATCAAATGTTCCCTCTCCAGAGCTAGTCTTTGTTTTAGGTTCACAAGATAAAGCTAGAAAAAAGGTTCCATCAGAAGAACACTACAATTTTGCTTTATTACCTATGCTATTTTATTAGAACATTTTCTTGATTTAAATATCAAAAAACATTTAAATTGTACAAATTTGACTTCAAGTTCAAACGTTCTTTCTTCATTTTAGGTTCTTGTTCAAATGTTGATATTAAAATGTTATTTTTGTTACAAGCAGGTTTTTACATCAATATGAAATTGATGTATGCTCATTTCAAAAACACCACCCTTTAAAAATTTTCTTAGTCCTGTGTCTTAGTCCTTAGTCTACTGTTGACCCTTAGTTTTGTTAGCTAAGTTTTTCATTTTATCATAAACATCTGTCTACATTAGTGAATATACTTCTACACATAAATATGATATATATAATATTTTGTTGTATGAATATAATTTGATTTATGTGATAATCAGATTTATCTTTTTTGTTTAAAAGGTAGTTCCAAATTTGTATTATTAAAAGTAGCACTAATATGACATTATTGGACATATTTTTGCATGCATCTTTAACTACATTCAGAATAAATTTATTAAAGGAGAATTGTATTGTTAAAGTGTATTTATTTTAGCATTTTCAAAAGGTACTGTTAAATTACCCTTCCAGAAAGGCTGTATCAAAATCTGGTGACTTAAGTCACCATAGCATATTTGAGTACTTATCTGATGACACTGTTAAGAATACATGTATTTAAAAAAGGAAGATCCAAGATGGCTGCAAAGTAGCTAGAAGTTCCATCCACTTAATCCCGGTCCAGGACAAGTCTTGCAGCTAACCTACAGAACAATCAATTTGAAAAACCAGATGAGTGTTTGTGATAGCATGTGTGAGTAGGCTTGTGCACAGGTGAGTTTACATGTATGTGTGTGCAAGTGTGCAAGCATCTATTCATCTGTACTAGTGCTCAGGGATGGGAGGCCCAGCTCTGACTGTGCAAGTTTGGAGCACATACCATTTTGTGAAATTTACAATATCATTTCTGGGAAGAAGTCACTAGACCAGCCACACTTCAGTACCTATCCTCACTTCCACACCCTCCATGCCAAGCTGAGCTGTGTGCCCCAATGCCAGGAGTTGAGGTCTGGGGACTATGGTAGGGAAGTGTGATCTCCCTGGCCCTTGGCATCACCAACACCACAAGCCAGACAGAGTCTGAATGAGGAGGCTGATTATGGGTCAAGGAGCACTGGGGATGGTCCCAGGAAGCCAGAGACATATACACAGATGGAAAATGAAGGAACAGAAAAAAAAAAACATTCCAAGTAAACTGACATGAAAATAAGATGGGGTCACAATACTTACAGAAGACAAATAGATTTCAAAACAAAGACCATAAGAAGAGACAAAAAAGAACACTATATAATACTTAAAGGAATAATCCATCATGAAGATATAACCTTTGTAAACATATATGCTCCCAACATCGGAGCACCCACATATATAAGGAAAATGTTGGAGGACTTCAAGAAAGATATTGACAGCAACAGACTCACAGTAGGGAATTTTAACAACCTACTGCCAACAATACATGGACATTCCAAGAAAAAACCAACAAGGATATTGTGGCATTGAGCAACACTCTAAATCAAATGAGCTAATTGATATATACAAAATCTTTCACCCCAAAGAAGCAAAATATACATCCTTTTCAATTCACATGGAACATTTTCAAAAATAGACCACATGGTAGGACACAAAACAAGTCTCAAAAATTAAAGAAAATTAAAATCATATCAAGCATTCTCTCAGCTCACAATGACTTGAAACTAGAAACCAATTTCAAGGAAAAAAAAACTAAAAAACATTCAAATTAATGGAGACTGAATAATGTGCAATTAAATAATTAATGGATTAAAAATAAGATCAAGGAAGAAACCAGAAGATTCTGGAAATAAATGAAAATGAACACATCACAGCCCAAAACCTAAGGGACATAGCAAAATCAGTCCTAAAAGGAAATTTCATAGCAGTACAAACCTACTTAAAAATAATAGAAAAATCTCCAATAAACAACCTAACCCTACATCTACTAGAGCTAGAAGAAAAATAATAAACCATACCAAAGTGAGTAAAAGAAAGGAAATAATCAAGATCAGAGCAAAATTAAATGATATAGAGGCTAAAGGAACAATTCAAAGGATCAATATCCCAAGAGCTGATTCTTTGAAAAGATAAAAATAAATAACAAGCCTTTAAACAGACTTGTTAAAAAAAAAAAGAGAGAACCCAAATAAATAAAATTAGAAACAAAAAATGAAAACAACAACTAATACCATAGAAATACAAAGGATCATAAGAAATTACTATGAACAACTATATGCCTAAAAATGTGATAACATGGGTGAAATGGACAAATTTCTAAAAATATATAATCTTTCAAATCTGAATCAAGAAGAAGCAGAAACCCTCAAAGACCAATAACAACTAGTGAAATTGAAGCAGTAATTAAAACAAAAACAAAAAACCTCCTAGCACACGAAAGCTCTGGACTGGATGACTTTAAAGACAAATTTTACTAAACATGTAGGGAAATGTTAACTCCTATCCTTCTCAAACTATTCAAAAATTTAGTAAGACATAAGACTCCCAAACTCTTTTTGTGAGGCCAGTATTATCCTAATTCCCAAACCATGTAAAGACACCACAAAGAAAGAAAACTACAGGCCAACACTGTTGATAAACATAACTGCTAAAATCCTCAACATAATATTGGCAAACTTGATACAGCAATGCATTAAAAAGATCATACTCCATGATCAAGTGGGATTCATCCTAGGGATGCAAGGATGGTGTAATATGCATAAATCAATAAACATAATACACCATATAAACAAAATGAAAGATAAAAACATATTGATAATATCAATAGAAGCTGAAAAAGCATTTGATAAAGTATAGCACCCATTTATGATAAAAAACCCTCATCAAAATGGGAATAGGGGAAGCATTCCTCAACATAATAAAGGCCATATACAACATCATATTCAATAGGCAAAAACCAAAAAGCTTTCCCCTTAAGATGAAGAACAAGTATATCTGCATTCACCACTTTTATTCAACATAATACTGGGAGTTTTGCCACAGCAATTAGATAAGAAAAAAGAAAAGAAATAGAAGACATCCAAAATGGAAAGGTGGAAGTAAAACTGTCATTATTTGCAGACGACAAGATAGTGTACATAGAAAACCCTATAGGCTCCACTAAAAAACTACTTAAGCTAATAAGTGAATTTGGCAAAATATCAGAGTACAAAGTCAATATTTAGAAATCAAAGGCATTTTATACACCAATAAAATATCAGAAACAGAACCTAGGAAAAATATTCCATTCACTATAGCAACACAAAAAGAAAGCACCTAGGAATAAACTTACCCAAGGAGGTAAAAGACCTGTCCTCAGAAAACTACAGAACACTAAAGAAAGAAATTAAGGAAGACACAAATAAATAGAAGCATATACCATATTCATGGATGGGAAGAATTAACATCATTAAAATGTCTATACAACCCAAAGCCACCTATAGAGTCAATGGAATCTCTATTAAGGTACCAATGACATATTTCACAGATATAGAATAAATATTTCAAAAATTTATATGGAACTATAAACAACCCCAAATAGCCACAGCAATTTTGAGTGAAAAAGAACAAAGTAGGAGTGATAACAATACCTGATATCAAACTATACTACAAGGCCACTATAATCAAAACAGTCTAGTACTGGCATAAGAACAGACACCTAGATCAGTAGAATAGAATAGAGAGCACAGAAATAAACCCATACCTCTATAGTCAATTAATATTTGACAAAGGGGTGAGGAATATAAAATTGAGTAAAAATATCCTCTTCAACAAATGTGTGGAAGGAACTGGAATGGTGTACTTACAAAAAAATGAAACTAGACTGCTAACTTATACCATACACCATAATAAACTCAAAATGGATAAAAGACTTAAACAAAAGCCATGACACCATAGAAGTCTTAGAGGAAAACATAGGCAGTACAATTTCAGATATCCCACACAGCAATATTTTTGCTGATATATCCCCTAGGGCAAGTGGAATAAAGGAAAGAATAAACAAATGGGACTACATCAAATTAAAAAGTTTCTGCAAGGCTAAAACAAACATCAAAATGAAAAGAGACCAACTGAATGGGAAAACATTTTTGCCAATGATACCTCAGAAAAGGGTTTGATCTCCAAAATATATAAAGAACCCATATGACTCAACACCAGGAAGACAAACAATCCAATTTAAAAAATGGGCAAATATCCTGGCTGATGGCACAGTGGATAAGGCACTGGCCTGCAAACCCAAAGGTCACTGGTTCAATTCCCAGCCAGGGTACATAACCAGGTTGCAAGCCAGATCTCCAGCCAGGTCCGTAGCTGGAGGAAAGTGAAAGTCTCTCTCCTTCTTTGCCACTCTCCCATCCCCTCTCTCTAAAAATAATAAATAAAATCTTTAAAAAAATACAAATGGATTTTTTAATAAATAAATAATAAATAATTAAAATGGCCAAAGAACCTGAATAGATACTTCTCCAAGGAAGACATACAGATGGCTCATAGACATGTAAAGAGAGGCTCAACATCACTAACCATCAGAGAGGTACAAATTAAAACCATAATGAGATATTATCTCATATCTGTCAGAACAGCCATCATTAACAAATCAACATACGAGAAGTGCTGGAGAGGCTGTGGAGGAAAGGGAACCCTAGTGCACCATTGTTGGGAATACATACTGGTGCAGCCACTGTGGAAAACAGTATGAATGTCCTCAAAAAACTAAAAATGGAACTGACTTTTTATACAGTGATTCCACTGTTAGGATTATACCTAAGAATTGTGAAACACCAATTCAAATGACCTTATGTACCCCTACATTCACAGCAGCCTTATTTATAATAGCCAAAGGCTGGAATCAGCCTAAATGCCCATCAGTATATGAGTAGATCAAAAAACTGTGGTGCATTTACATCATGGAGTACTACTCAGCAGAAAGAAGGAAGGAACTCCTCCCTTTCGGGACAGCATGGATGAAACTGGAGAGTATTACACTAAGTGAAATAAGCCAAGTGGCGAAGGATAAATACCATGTGATATCATCTAGCCAATAAGAGGTACAAAGCAATAAACACAACAAAACAACAAACAATCAAAACAGAACAAAACAACAAACAAAATAGAACAAAACAACAATCAAAATAGAACCAAAGACATGCAGATAAGGAATGGACTGATGGTGACCAGCGGGGAGGGGGTAGGTGGTCAGCAGGGAATTAAGGCGAAGGGTCTAGTCAGGCAACAGGTACAAATGACCCATGGACATGGATAACAAACAGGGTGGTGGTGATGGCATGTGGAAGTGGGAGGGTGAGTGGGTCAGGGGAGAGCAAAGGAGGGAAGGTGGGACACTATATGGAACAACTATGAAAAATTTGAATTATAAAAATATACATTATTATTGTACTTCAAGGGAGGAAAACGCTATTGATTTTTTAAGATGAATATTCACAGATGCCTAAAATCTTTGTTGTTCAAGTAGGTAAATAAGATCTATGTTTAAGAATGTTTTACTAGAATACGTCCAGTGATTAAAAATCTCGCCTGTGCTCTTATTGGAGACATGAATGAATTTATACACTTTCTATGTGCAATAATCCCTAAGATACAAAAGATAGTATAATCTTACCTCTACATTTTGTAGACGAATAAAATATTCAAAATGTAGCAAAGCATGACTCAAAAATCTACATTTTACATGTATGTATCAAATGTTTTCTTTTCCTTCTATTTTGACCATGACATTTTTGGTCCTCTTATGTGGATTAGAATGTTATGATTCTTAAAATAAAATGTGTTATGCTCATTGAATTTAAGAATGTTAAAAAGTGAACTTCTTCAGTTTATGAAATTATTCAAGCTGGAGGCAAACCCTTTGTATTTCATGTCAGAGACCTGGTGAGAATATTCAAATGGAAATAGTAAAAAGAAATGTCTACTGATTACAACACATTTTCCTTTGAGTGAAAATCCAGTGTTTTGTTTACAAAAAAAGAAATCAAGGAGAAAGTTTGATCTTAAACAGAGCCTGGTAATAATTGTAGCAGTCCCAATTAACAAACCTCTGAAAAGAGCCAGAAGAATGCATAAGATTTCTTCTTTCTCTCTGTTAATGTCACATTCCTGACTATATCTAAATTCAAACAGACATATTTTTCCATCAGTATTAGCCTACAGAGAATTTAGTGAATAAAACAGAAGCTTCGGCCTGGAAGACCATGAATTTTAACCTCCCAAACAGCCATTAAATAGAAATCTGTAACAATGAATATTAAATTGAATAAGCTGTCTTGGGATTTAAGATCTGGTTTCTTCTTAAGCTTATTTTAAATAAATTGCTTCTTCATTTTTCCTCTTTTTATGGGACTTTTTAAACACAAAGTTTTTCTTTAAAAGTATACAAGAAGAAAGTAAGCTAGAGGTTAAAAGAAATAAGGCAGTGTGTTAAGTAAAAGTGAAACAGTTTATCATGAATGACAAAACTTGTAAAATAGCTAAAATATCTTTGAATGGCCCAAATTCCAAAACATATGTCACTAATTATAGCCACTGATTAAATTTGATTTTCATGTGTTGAGGTTCTCAAAACTGGTGATAATCTAGAAGAAATAAGCTTGGAGAATGTACAAGGAAGAGTAAACTGACAGCAGTATCTTTGCTAGAGAAAATTCATAGAAAACATTTTATTCTAATTCTTCATAGAATGTGGAACCATGTTTTATTTCTTTCTAACCTTTGTTTTTATCTGCATAAAGTAATCTGAAAGAATTAATCTATCAGAACAGATGGTTGATATATCCATGTCCTAGAGGGGGTTGTTTCATATGTAAGGAGAGCACCTGAGAGAAGTCAGGTCCCTTCTAGTAAGGAATTCTGCCCCAATCAGTGGACAACGTTGATGACTGACACCAGAACAGAACCCAAAGTTGTCCTGATATGAAGACTATCTGTGAAAAAGTCACAGATACTACTATTAAAGCAGTGTAGGTGCAGAGTCTGTTTTCCTTTTTGTTGCTGTGCAAATTCTGAGCAGGTTATATAACACCATGAAGCCTCCATTTCTTATCTGTCAAATGTGAATAATAATAGTGCTAATTTTTAGAACCATTTCAATAATTAAATGAGACGATGTTTGTAATAATATTAGCAAATCGCTGAAATAAATGTGAACATTTATTATTATCATTTTTACCCAACCTGTAGTAGTACATAGTCAGAAAAATTACTCCAACTTTTATACCTTCTTCTTGAACAGAAATTCCTATAAATGTCTTTTGTCTTATCATAATTATTTGAGACTTGTATCTGTACTTTTGGTTCCAGCATATTTAGGCATTATTTTAAGAGGTGCTCTGCAAACAAAGGGAGACTGAATACCCTACCCAACTTGGAGAGACTTGATTTTACAGAATTGTTCAGCATTCACAGAGTCCTAAAGGCTGGGAATCTGTAAGGGCAGTTGTGTGGAAATGTGTGTCTAAGGGTCTCGGAAAGGTGTGGTCTTGCTGTGAGTTTACAGGCAGCATTACAGGAGAGGCCTCAAAAAGCCCACGGGCCCAAGCATGCATCCCCCACCTCTATCCTGGAGCTCTAACTAATTACGCAACAAAATATGGGTGAGAAGCTCAGAACAAGTAACAATTCAGTTTTTTAAAATGCATGCCTATGTTACCTGGAAGGGGCCCCTAAAGGCAGATTAACATAAATTAATTTGTCATATTAGCTACCTGACATTTGGGGCCCTGAGGGGAAGAACAGGCAATTATGAGTAAGAGAAGTAGAATGGCAGTGAGAAGGGTGGGAGCAGACACTAGAGCAAAGAGTAGAAGAGAAGCCTCTGAAAAGAAAGGAGAGGGGCAGCAGCGCTGGACTTCACTGGACCATATTGCTCACACGTGACTGTGGAAGCAAAGGATTGCTTTACGGACATGAGATTTAAACTAAGTCCTTGACCAAGTCCCAACAACCTAGAAAGGAAGAAATAAATCACTGACTGATGGCAAACAGTACATTCTTCTTAGGAACCAGCCTGAGAACACTCAGGAGTATTTTGCCTATATTGTATCTAATGTTTTTAGTGATATGTATATCATAGAGGAAAATGTGATTGGCCAGCAAGAAATGACACTGTTCTGGAGGAACAAAAGAGAACTCCACACAGAAAAAGTCTCAGACGTACCATGTTACAAATCAAACATGGCAATCAGCCTTCTTTCCACCTCTTCTTAGCATAGTCTTGGCCACTGGCAAGCAGCAAAACGCAAGGTAGAAAGCAAGACGGTATGTATCCATAGCAGTCTAAAACATATCCTGTATAGAGCTAATCAAATCTGAAGTAATATTGAAAAAGCCACTCTAAAATATGTTAAGTATGTTACCCAACTGAGATTTTGTTCATTTATCAAAATGCCAGTTAAAACTTGTGTAGCTATGTTTTTATCACCTAATTTCCCCCTGGAAAGGTCATCACAGGTGTATTTGCTCTGATGTAAGTATAAAAAATATTTTTAAATGCCCTCCTTCCTCATAATGAGTTTGTCCCATGTGTCAAAAGCAAACAGAAAATATTTTGGAACCCAATAAATGAAACTAAGGAAAGGGGATCTATTTCATGGGCTAAAATAATTTGTTCATTTTGTAGTCAAATATTTTTCATTTTTGAAAAATAATATTGGGGATGCATGACTATTTTCTCAGCAGACCAGGAGGTCTGATACTCAAACCTGAACCAGCTGACTAGTTATGAGGTGAGTCAAAAATAGTATTTGCATCTCTTTAAGTACTTGTGTATATATTTGTCATCCCTATGCAAGGCTTTGTCCATTTATCCAAAGCAACTTCAGCGGAATTTGAGGAATGAGTCAGAACATCCCTAGGAGCCAAAAAGGCCATTTGCTCTCTCAGTCTTTTACACAGTGGAATCCAAGCATAATCAAAGGACAGCAGTGTCCTTCACTATTTCAATAAATAAACATGAGGGAAAGAAAAACACATGTAAAAGAATCTAATCACTAAAAATCCTTTGCTACATTAAATATTCAGCTTTGAGCACACATTTTTAAAATACAGTTTAGCCCTGGGAAACATTAATTTTCAGGCCATCTAGTCAATTTCCGACAAATGTTGAATGGCTAATCATTAGAATAATTTTATAGGGCTTTTTGTTGAGTTGTTTTCAATCTTCAGTTCAATGCTTCACCAATGGAATCAGCAGTGAACATTGTTATCATTGGTATAAAATCTTTCTGTTTTTCATTTGGGAGTATAATTTTGTTATTCGTTTGCTCTCAGTTGTGTTGCTAATGAGTACTAAAAATAATTGTTGTATAACCACTGTTATTCATCACTAAATGCAGAATTTAGGAACTTTAAAAAAACATTGACTAGAATGTTGAGACATGAGAAATACACTGGAAATGACATGGTTTGGTGGGTGAACTGCCCTATTGTAGCATTCAACTTTCATCATTAGGATATTAAGTTCATGCCAGTTTACACAGGTGATGTGAAGGACTTAATAAACTTCTGTCAAAGTAAGTAATGTGGTCCTTTCTCCCTGAAAAGATCAAGACCAATACCTTTCCCAAGTAGTGTTGAGTAGCAGTGAACTTCGTCATCCTTGTGAACAGAGCTTGACAGACATTGTCAGATTCTCACTCCTGAAGTATCATTGTCATTCACTCTGCATTAACCCTGCTAGGAGCTACTGCTGGATTTAGCCTTCAAAGTCTCCTCATTATTTGACAAGTTAGAAGAGATGGTGGAACTCCTGGTAATTGGGGAAATACAACTCCATCCCAGCAAGTGACCTTGTCCCCAAACTAAGCTCCGGCTGGCCCCAAGTAGAACACCTTAATTGGCAGAGTAGTTATTATTGCAACTCTTCAACAGGAGTATTTCAGGGAAGGAACAGGTGAGAAGAATTTCAGCACAATGGAGTGCGGATGAAATGCTGATAACTCCACCTGAGGCTGGCATATTGTGTGCAAGTGTCACTAGCTTTGGATTTATCGCTGTCACTTATTTTCCATCTGAAAGAGGAACTTGATTTAGAGCTTCAAAAAATCAAGTCCAAATGCATGAGAGGTGAAAATATTCAAAAAAAAATTTAAGTAGGAGGTCAGGTTCCTTCTGCACTCCTATTTTAAAAACTGATCCCTCAACATAGAGTCATATTGCTATTAAATTGATATGCAAATAACTTTAGTAAAAGATTTTAGTTTTTTGCTCTTCAGACCTCTACGCTCTTAAGTTCCATCTGAAGTTAGAAATAACAAATAATATAGAAGCTATTTCTTGATTCCTAATAGTTGATTTTCTTGATCAAGTGGATTAAACATTTTAGATATCACTAAAAAGCTCTGAGACCTAAAAATTTTAAATACTAACCGTAACCTTGAAATGCCTTGCCACAATTAAAAATAAATAAACATGCAGAAATTTGTCCAGAACTTTAATTAATGAAACATCTCTTTGGTTATTAATGTATTAAATTTTAGGTTTGAACTTCTGTTCCAAGTCTGTTTGGTTCTCTAAAAACAAACTCCTAATTATATTAGTCTTTGACATACAGAAAAAATGTGAATCTTAAACTCATTCCTAGTGTTTAAAATACTCCTTTGTAATTTAGTCATCTATGGTAAATGGCACAATGCTCCTCTCCCTGCTCTTGAAGAAAAATGGTATGGTCTCTCTCATCCAGGTACCTCATTACCACGCACAATTTGCAGAATTGTGCAATAGGGTTAACAAAATTGCATGCTTATTGCTCTTCCCCAGAATAACTCAATATAAGGCAGGAGGTATTAGTTATCTGAAATACTTCCACATACTTCTTAAGGAAAATATTATTTATACTATTCTCTGTTATACTTAACTCACTGATCTAAGTAGAGTTTTAAATACCTAGTAAACTTCATTGTGTTTTAAAAATGTATTTGCATTCTATATACAAAGAAGGAAAAAAAACAGAAATAAGTATATCACTATTAGCTTCTGAATTTCTGTTTGTGTCCAAGCAGCCATTCAAAATAATTGAGGCAAAAAATAAAAGTAAAAAATAAACTTATCTTCAAATTAAATTATAAAATTATTCAGATAAAGGTAGATGCATAAGTCTAAATTGTTCACATTTACTAGATCGTTTTGTAATCCATGCAATGCCCTGAATTAATTTAATTATAGCAAATAAATATTTTTTAAAAAGCACCAAAAAGTTCTGGGCTTACATTAAAGCTACAAATGTTATATATTTGAGATCGAATTTCAAATGTAAGTCTTTAGTCTCCAGTAGCTTTTCCTGGTGCAGAGAAGAAAAAATCAGCAGTCTTTGGCATGCCCAAGAAACTGTCAACTCCACGGATGAGGGCATGTAAGGAGCTTGCATTCTCTTTAGTTGCCTTTTATAACCATTTTTATGTATCTTCTACCCCTGTTCTTAAATACTGCCAAGCTTTCATTAAAAGTACAAGCAATACTGCTGAGACAAGAAAGTTGCACTTTATAAAGAAGTAGTAGAAAGCTAAATACAGCTGTACATATTCCATGTTTTTATCCCGATAAAACACAATGGTTAGTTACAATATTTAAGGGTCTGTTAACACATTGTTGACCAGTCACAAAAAAACTCATGTTTTCAAACCCATGCAAAACTTATGTTTTCAAACCCATACATTATTGACTGATAACAAGTTAACTCTTGTTTGCACTGGCATTAGCTTTTGTATAAAATTGCCAATCAACAGTGGGTTGATTCCACGTTTTCCTCATGGCCACAAGCCAGGGAATAGTCCTGAGGAATATAACATGATGATGTAGCCTGTACCCATTAAAAAGAGAAAGAGAGAGAGAGAGAGAGGGTACCTGGTAACAGTTGGAAGATCAGTAAATAGTAAGGGTTTGGGCAGAACATTCAATAATTTCTTCTCAGTAGTCTTTTGAAAGCATCTGGGATACACCACTATAGACCCTGCTAAATTAAACATTTCAGCCCAGCTTACTAGCGCCACAATACACAGGTAGAAGTAATAAGTAATAATGAGTTTTGGGCCATTGAACACTGTGAATTTTCCCAGTGTACTGCAATTATAGAAACATCTGTGCTAAATAAGTTCCTACTGAAAGCTAGGGGTGTTTAATAATCCTCACAATTTCTCATTATCAACCCTAATAGAAGAGAGAGTACACTTTGCAAAAGTTTACCATTTTCAAAGAAAATTGCCAGCAATGTGATCATTTCTGGTACCACATTTCCCTGGACTATAAAAACACCAGACACAATCTCCTTGGAAAAGAACATTAACGACAGCTTTAATAACATGTACCATAGCACAAGGCAATAATGCCACTTTGAACAGCCAGACCATCCTGGCTAGGGCATCCTCTGTGCTACCACTTGACAATTAGGAAATTGATGATGATCCTCCACTTTCTTTACAGCTGCTGACAAGAAAGAGGTGGCCTAAAAATATCTGTCCTAACCACTAAAGCCCCAGCTGATTCACAATCCACACCTGCTGATTGCTTCCCACAGGGCCCATCCCAAAACAAGTGTAAGTTTCAGGGTGATGATCTGAATAACATTAACAACCAATAACACCAGCCATTGCTACTGAGAGGGATGTCACTGGTTAAATGGGTGCCTCTATAATTAGTATGGGAACAATGCAGCAGATATTGCTTTGGAAGAAAGTGGCACCTGAGACCTAGTGAATGACCATAGTTTGTGGAGGAACTGACAGAAATCATCATAGAATATGACTGCTTCATTATTATCAAGGAGAAAAAGTGATCTGCATCCCAGCCTGTCAAAAAAAAAAAAGAAACAGCTGACTTGAGTTATGTGACTGAAGCAATAGTTTCACTGATGCCAGATCAGACATTGAAACCTTTAAAACATGGTTAAGATGCTTTGGGACTATGATGGTTAATTAAATATACATCAATTTGACTGGGTCATGGTGCCTAAATATGTGGTAAAACATTATTCTGCATACGACTGTGATGGTATATTTGCATGGCATTAACATTTAAATAACTGGACACTAAATAAAGCAGATTATCCTCTGTAATGTGGGTGGACCTCATCCAATCAATTGAGGGCCTTAATGGACGAATGGATGTAGTTTGCTCCACCAGTTAACTCATGCTTGCACTTGCATTAGCTTTTGTGTAAAATTCTCAGTCAACAATGTGTTAATAGAAAAAAGGCTGACCTCCCCTGAACAAGGGGAATTCTGCCAGCAGACTGCCTTTGGACTTGATCTGCATCCTCAACTTTTCCCTGTGTCTCTGGCCTGCTGGCCCACACTGCAAATTTCGGATTTACTGGTCTCCATAATTGTATAATACAATTCTTTAAAATCAATCCTAATATTGAAGCAAAATCAATATTGTTTCTATCCATCCTTCTATTTTTCTTTTCTTTCTTTCTTTTTTTTTTTTTTTTTTTGCTAATTTATATTAGCAACGTCTCCTATGTGTTATGTGCCAACTACATGTGCATGCATGATACTATTTGACTGATGTTTACAGAGGTGGGTCAAATTCTCTAAGAACACAACTAGGATTCAAGTCCAGGTCTGGCCCTTTAAGAGTCTTAGATCACCACTTCTATGATGAACTGAGCCTCCAATAAATAGCAAAACAAAAACAAAAACAAAGGAAGAAGTAATTACAATTCAAAACACATACATTTTATCAGGGGCAAGAGTTTTATCATTAATCATGTTTGTTGCTTATTTTTATGTCAAAGGTACATGACTCTGAAAGAGTATCTTAACCTCTCTGGACCTCAAATTTTTTATCTATATTTAAAAATGGGAAATTCAAACTATCGATCAGGAGGCTTCCTTATAGCTTAGATGGTTAGGGAGCCTCACTTTGAATAGTAACATATTACTTGGTTTTAAAAAGCCCTGGCTGTGGCACAGTGGATAAGGCACTGGCCTGCTAACCCAAAGGTCACTGGTTTGATTCCCAGCCACGGCACATAACCAGGTTGCAAGCCAGGTCTCCAGCCAGGTCTGTAGCTGGAGGCAGGTGAAAGGCAACCATATATTGATCTCTCTCTCTCTCTCTCCCTTCCCCTCTCTCTAAAAATAAGTAAAATCTTTTTTAAAAAATTCTCTTGAGAACTAAAGTAGAATAAATTTGAAAGTGTGAGGAAAATGAAAGGGCATTAGGCACATACTTGATATCCTAAAAATTGCTTAAGAGAAGGTACTGCCTTCCTCAATGGGGGAAGGCAAGTGATAATTTAAATAAAGTTTTGATTCTTGTGATTATAATTCATGAAGCATTTTCATATGGAGAATTAGAACTTTCTTACTGCCTCATGGAGGGCTGCATTCATAAATTATTATTATTATAATAATTCCTATGGAGTCCTGGGCCTGGAACCAACCCAGAATGGCCTACCCCTCTGCTGTTGAGCTTTCAAACCCGCCACCCTGAAACTATATAACCATACATTTGCCTATGTCATTAGTACATGCTTGTCCCCACATTTCATTCCCAATCAGTGGTAAATGTGATGGAGGCAGAAAAAAATATCTTTAATTCATTAATTTCCACTGCTTTACACAGAATATAGCAATTAATTAAAAAGTAAGTGCTCATATTTGTGAAATACATAAATTAATAATTGACAGGTTCAGATGAATTACTATCCTAAATGACTCAAGTTGGTATTTTTTTTAAATTTTATTGTTGTTGTATTACATCCATCCTCTTTTTGCTCCCCTCTGTCCCCCTCTCCACCCACCCATTCCCCCCAAAGTCAATCCCACCTGTTGTCCATGTCCATGGTTCCTTCATACTAGGTTCTTGTCTAAGCTGCTCCCCTTCCCTGCCTCTGCCTCCCAAGTTGGTATTTTTTAATTATTATGATATCTAACATTCCTTTACACAGCATGGTCCTAAATGATTATACATGATATCCCATTTAATCATATTGTATGATATAGGTAAAACATTCTAATCACAAAGCAATTTTCTTTTGTTTTTTAATTGAAAGATGTAATTTTTTTTAATGTTATTGTGGTAAGAACACTTAACATGAGATCCACCCTCTTAACAAATTTCGAAGTGTAAAAAACAGTATTGTTGACTATACATAGGTTCAATATTGTACAGATCTCTAGAACTTACCTTGCTTAACTCAAATTTTATACCAGTTGAATATTAACTCCTCATTTCACCTCTGCCCAGCCTCTGGCAACTACCATTCCACTCTTTGATTCTACACATTTGACTATTTTAAATACCTTTATCAATAGAATCATACAGTCTTTCTATGACCAGCTTATTTCACTTAGCAAAATGTCCTCAAGGATAACCCATGTTGGGAATATTCCATATTCCTACTTCTTTTTTTAAACTTCGCCCAAGGATATTCCTTTATTGCTTTTAGGAAGAAAGAAAGGAGGTGAGGGAGAAATATTGATGTGAGAAAAAATAAATCAATCAGTTACCCTCCTTCAAGCTCCCCAACCAGGGATGGAACCTGCCAGAAGCAAAATATAATTCTCATCCTGGATGTCTGATGCCCTTCTCAAAAGACTCATTCCCAGTCAGTGTCTGTGACATGGTTACAGCAAGCAAGCAAGCAGGCAGAGTGAAAAATAAAAGGAGGCACTCACGCTTGTGGCCATGTGAGGGCAAGTAAGATCCCTTCAAATTTTATGTCATGCATGCCTCCTTGCCTCACCCTTGTCCAACTATTTTCAAGCTATGTTTAGAATCAGAGGTCTGTTTCTTTTATGAGAAAATGTTTCCCATTTTAGGCCCATAGAACTTTACAATGAACCAATTCTTCTTGCCCAGATATTACAGTGTCAAGGCTACAGAAGCAGTTCTGGTCTATGGATCTGAAAGCATCAGAGATTTCAAAGGACACTTGAGGATTCTGAGTCTCTGTACACTGCTGTCTACTACTGTGACCATGGAAGGCCTGATACACATGAGTTCCAGAGCATATTCTGGGTAGTGCTTCATCACCACAATATTGAATGATCAGGAAGAAAATGAACTTCCCAAGCAATTTCACAGCCACAATGCTATTAGGAAGACTGACAACCCCTGAGGCCCCATCAAAATAGGGGAGAAAACCTAGGTGCTCTTTGGAGAACTAATGGAAAATGGAGCAGAGAAGATTTCAACAGCACTTAAGTAGGAATTTTTTAATTAGGAAAGAGATAAAACACACAGGAGACTTTTAAGAGATTGTGAGTCCTTGAACTCTTGGGGGCTTTGTAAAAAGCATAAAATACCACCTCCTCGGTTAAACACTCACTGGTCATTAGATGATTCTGATTCCATAGCCTAAAATTATCTTTTGGGTGGTTAGCCCCATGAGGGCTCAAAAACATTAACACTAGAAGAAATAACTACATTTTAAAAATATATATACATACATATATAAAGATAGATACACATAGTGTTTCTATAATGTTGAATATACTGTTTGCCTCATACTTTTATGTATCATGTTGGTAATAATATCTATTTCATACATTATTGGCTTTTATCTGTAGTAAAAGAAGTCCTATAGCTGAAATGTTTCATGGATCAACAGAGCACACATGGGAAATGAGATATGTAGGTCTTGTATCTGTAATAAATAGTTTTTCAAAGAAAGAGATAATTTCTTTGCTCGGTGCAGGCAGCTGGCACAAGAAGAGTAAAAAAAAAAAAAAAAAAAAAAAAAATCAGCTAATCTGAATTAAATAGTAGTATGGTGCTAAATGCAACACTTGCAAGTAGGATATACATAAACTTAAAAATCAACGTAATAGTTTTATCCAGAGCTCCTATTTCCATGAAGAGCTGGCTATAATCCTTAACAGAATCACATTCTTTTGACCCCTTTCTGTTACTACATCTGCTCCTCTTGCTGAACGTCCTTTCTTTATAGTCTCGTTTGCTTGTCTCTTCAGAGCCATTTTTACTTTTGTCTCATACTCAGTTTCCAATATATTTCATTGTTCCACTATCTCTCCCAAACTGCCTTTCTTTCCAGTTCCCCTAAAATAGCCTTTATTCCCTCTCACTTGGACTGCTGCAGTAGCTTCCCATTCCCTAACCATCTTCATTTTTCTTAAACCTTCTTTCAATATTTCCATCATGATTCAAAGGAGCCTAAAGCTTCTCATTACCTGAAAGATCAACTACAAAACCCTCTAAATAACATTCAAGTGCCTCCATGATTTGGCCTTGATAGAACCTATTTTTCCAATCTTATCTTTATCTCTTTGTCTCCATGAACTACTTGCTATTTACTATTTTGAACTCACACTTTTCCTGCTGGATAACTTCATTCATGCTATTACCTTATATTGGATAGCACTTACAAATCATGCACATTCATTAAATCACAACTAAAATATCATTTATCCCAAGTAGCTTTCCTCAATTGCACTAGACAGAAGTCCTCTAATCATTAAAATATAGCCCTGCCTGGTGGGGCTCAGTGGATTGAGCACTGGCCTATGAATCAGTGGTTCAATATTCCCAGTTAAGGCATGTACCTGGGTTGTGGGTCAGGTCTCCCACTGGGGGACACATGAGAGGCAACTACACATTGATGTTTTCCTTCTTTTTTCTCCATCCTTTCCCTTCACTCTAGAAGTAAATGAAATCTTTAAAATATATACCTGTACATTTATATGAAATAGTACAATTATTTATTCCTATAACCTATATGCTGATTAGATCACATACACATTGATGACAAAATTCCTGGTTAATTCATCTTCATTTTCTCACATGGTAAACAAGCAATATTCCTTTCATTTACTAGATAATTAGTGAATATTGATATTTATGAATGAATATCTGTATAGCTGGTCCTTAGACATTTTTCTTCTTACTTTTACTAAATATTGAAATAACCATTATACCACTTATTCAACTGTGTACATATTCAAGGACTGTACATCTTCTTAGGTCTTACTCAGACCTAAGATCATACAAAGAAAGACAATCTGCCTCCTTGTTCTCAACTCCCTCTACCAGCCCATCTCTTCATAGCCCAGCATTTTGATTATTAGTCAAAGTGTAATGCTCTAGACCTGGGGCGTTTCCTTATTCAGAGGATCTCCTGAGGACCAAGGGCCTTCCAGGACTTGACTGGGTAAGTGCTGTTGTGTTGTCCCTGCACTGGTCACCAGTCTGCTCAGTTCTGTGGGTTATCGGTCATAAGCAGCCATTTCACCTGTAGATGCCACAGAGCTCAGATTTCCAGCAGAAAAAATACACACACAAAAAAGAAGTATCAGTGTTTGTTAGGATAATACTAATTCTCAATATTTCAACTTGATTAAAAACATTTGCCCCACTCACTTCTGAAACTCTGGTGTGTCAGAGTTTACTGAGAGCTGTGACTACTACTTACCATTGCTCTGCTTTGGTAAAAATAAATGAATAAATAAATAAAAGCAAATAGCCAATACTAACATTTCTTTCAATTCTAAAATTTATGAAGATGCTTTTTTCTGGGTGGAATTATATGATTTAAAAGGTAAAGCAGAATTTTACCTAATATTTTAAGGACTTAAATGAAGACACTTGTGCAATTTTTAAATTCCCTGCAAATACCTTATCTCATATTTTAAATTAACTTTATGATATTATTTTAAAATAAATATTATAGTCTATAAGCTCAAAAAATATAAAAATCTTTAAATATTGACCCCAAAACCTAAAGAAACAGAATGCATCACTTACTTGGATTAACTAAAACAAGTGAGAGAACAAAAGCAGAAAGTATACATAAATTACATGAGGAAATAGTATCAAAAATATTTTGTAAAATGTTATAATAGAGATAGTACAATGATTGGTAATGAGTAAAGGAACAAGTGTTTTAGGAAGCATGAACTTAATTGCATATCATTATATTATTTGAGAAATATTTCTCTATTGACTATTTTCTCTTAATTACATGAAATTTAATAAATACCATTTGTCTAGATATTACATATGATAAAACATTTCCATTATATGTTTATTTCATGACAAGCACTTCTATTTAGAATGAAATAATGTAAAAATTAGACTTGGACCCTTTGCAGCTTCAAAGTGATTTGATACTAAAGTTCCTAATGTTTGACAAAAATGAATTCAGGATAGATGATTTTATAGTTAAATTATTTTCTTTTAAAGGTCATATTGAAAATCATAGCTTTCCTCTCTTCAGGTAGTGCTCTGTAAGTAAGTTAACAAAGGCCAGCTCTTATAAAGTGAGACTTCATTGATTTCCGTAACTGAAAATTTCAAGGCATGGCTAACTTCTGTCATTGGTCTCAGGGCTCAAACTAGGTCATCTGGGTGCATTTTCTCTCCATCTCTCACACTATGGGCTCCAATTTCTTCTCTATTGTTTAAATGACTTCAAGTTCTGATTCACTATTTTCTTTCTTGAAAGTCCTAGCAATAGTCTCCTAACATCTCACTTGCCCTGATTGAATCATGTGTGTACCCCTGAACCAACTGTGTGGTCCCAAAAGAATCTGAGGGCCTCTTTGGTTAAATTTGAATCACATGCCTTTCTTGGAGTTGAAGCTCTAATCAGCTTCACCAAGATCATAGACATTCGTTATGAGACAGGCTAAATCCCTCACTAAGGTAGAAGTGAGATAAATGAATGATGGGAAGTTCAAAAAGCAATAAGAACCTTCTCAGATTACAAAGAGCACATTATTGTTAAGTTGGGGAGCCTAGAAGTAATGCCATTTCTACCAAATCTTTATAGCTTTGGACAAGTCACCCCTAGTTCCCTTCTGTATTATTGTTCTAGCCTCTTTATCCACATATATTCTGCCTTAGTCTCTTCTATGCACTGCCCAAAGTCCATGATGAAGCCCTGAATGATCAGCCTCTTCTCATAAATAGTGACTCTCTCGTTATCACTCTCTGTGTCCCAAACATCCAGGCCTTTTGTCAGTCCCTTTTGTCATAGCCCCCAGCAACAGAGCCTGGGTACATTCTCTACCCATAGCCTAGACTTCTCTTTCTCCTTTCTTCTATTTGCTTAGTGAACCCTTACTCACTTTCAGATATTAATTCAAATGTTACTTCTGCAAGGAAGTTTTCTAACTCATTCCCATGAAGGTCAGGTCCTCCTATAATACACTCTCATAAAACATACCATTTAATAATACTTATCACAGCTTTTATTTTTTATGTATTTGTATATTAAGTTAATTAGCTTTTTTAATCAAGTTGGAATATTTTTCTCCATCATTAAAGTTCCATGAGGAAAATACTATATCTGTGTTTGCTTACCACTGTATCCCTGTGTCTATCACACTGTCAATAGTGAATTAATAAAGAAGTAAATAGATACCTTAATACAATGTGTCTCAGTTTCTAATCTCTAAAGTAATGGGTTTGAACTAAGAAATCTCAAATCATCAATTCTAGCCCTTAAAATTCTCTGATTCTAATTAAATACCATAAGTGCTTTATGAGAGGGTTATATAGTTTTATATAATGTTTCTGAAGAAACCACTAAAGAAAAATGGTTATTTACCCATTTATAACTAAAGATGAATAAGAATCCATCTTTAGTTGGGAACTAATTTTGCCTAATCTTCTTGATCTTCAAAAAGAGCATTCTGAGACCCAACAGAATTTAAACAAAAAAGATAAAGATGAAGAGGGATTGCAAGATGAAATTAAAGCATATGCCATGTTCATGAATGGGAAGAATTAACATTATGAAAATATCCATAAAATCCAAAGTTATTTATAGATTCAATAGTGTACTTCACAGAACTAGAATGAATACTCCAAAAACTTATATAGAGCCATAAAAGACCCCAAATAGCAATAGTGAACTTGAAAAAAAAGAGCAAAGTTGGATGAATCAATCTACCTGATATCAAGCTGTACTAGAAAGCCTTAGTAATCAGAATAGCATGATACTGGCACAAAAACAGACATACACATCAACGGAGCAGAATCAAGCATCCAGAAATAAACCCATACAAATATTGTCAATTAATATTTGACAAAGAAAGAAAAAACATACAATGAGTAAAGATAGTCTATTTAATAAATGGTGTTGGGAAAAGTGCACAAATACGTGCAAAAACTGAAATAAGATCACCTTCTTACATCATATGCCAGAACAAGCTCAAAATGGATTAAAAGCTTAAATGTTAGACTCAAAACCATAAAAATCCTAGAAAATACAGGCAGTAATCTTGACCATTTCTTGAAGCATTATTTTTTTCTGATAAATGGTCTAAGGCAATGAAAACAAAATTTAAAAATGAACAAATGGGACTACATTAAACTAAAAAGTTTTTGCACAACAAAGAAAACCATCAACAAAATGAAAAAACTCACTGAATGAGAGAATGTATTTTTCAATAATACACCTGATAAGGGTTTAATATCCAAAGTTTATAAAAAACTTATAAAACTCAACCCCTTGAAAAAAAAGAACAACTCTATTTTAAAATGGGCAAAAGCATCAGTAGATAATTGGGTCAAAAAACTTTGGTACATTTACACAATGGAATACTACACAGCAGAAAGAAAGAAGGAACTCCTACCCTTTGCAACAACATGGATGGAATTGGAGAGTATTATGCTTAGTGAAATAAGCCAGTCAGTGAAAGACAAATACCATATGATATCACCCATTACAGGACAATGATGAACAAAATAAACAAACAAGCAAATCAAAACCAGATACATGAATACAATGAACAGACAGACCTTCAGTGGGCAGAGAGGATGGGGGATGAGGGAGGAAGAAGCAAAGAAGGAAAGCAGTTTAGTCAAGGAACTAGCATGGAGGAACCATGGACATGGAAAAGTAGGATTGACTTTTTTGACTTTGTTGGGGAGTGGGTGGATGGGGAAGGGGACAGAGGGGAGTAAAAGGGGGATAGATGTAATACAACAACAATAAAGTAAATTAAAAATTAAAATTTTTTAAAAATAAAATCAGGAATTAATTAATTAATTTAATTTAATTAAAATGGGCAAAAGACCTGAATAGATACTTCTCCAAAGAGGACATACAGTAAACCAATAGACATTTTAAAAGATGTTCCTTACTCAGCAGAGAAATGCAAAATTAAAATTACAACATACTATTTCACATGTGTCAAAATGGCTATAAACAACAAACTGACAAACAGCAAATGTGGAGAAGGCGGTACCCTTGTTCACTGTTGTAGGAATGCAGATTGGTAGGAAATAGTATGGAGTTACCTCAAAAAATTAAAAATGTATCTGCTTATGGCCCAACAATTTTACTTTTGGAAATTTATCTGAAGAAACCCAAGACACTGATTTGAAAGAATATATGCACCTCTATGTCTTTTGCAGCATTATTTACCATAGTCAAGATTTGGAAGCAGGCAAATTTCTATCAGTAGATGAGTGGATAAACCAACAATGGGATATTTACACAATGGAATACTATTCAGCTATAAAAAAAAGAAAAAGTTTACCCTTTGCAACATGGATGGACCTAGAGAGTATTATGCTAAGTGAAATAAGCCAATAAGAGAAAGGCAAGTACCATGCGATTTCCATCATATGTGGAAGCTAATGAATAAAATAAAATAACAAGCAAAATATTAACAAACTCATAGACAGCAGCTGACAGCTTATGGTGTGGGGAGGTCTAGGGGTGTGTGTGGAGGGAATGAGCAAAATAAAAGGAAAGAGAGAAAACTCATGGGCTTGGACAACTCATGGGGGATTGTGGTGATTGCCCAGCAGGGTGAAGGGGTGAAGTGGAGGAGACTATGGGAGGAAAAATGGTGATGGACAGAGATGTGACTTTGGGTGGTGAACACACAACACAGTATACATATATGATGTGTTGTAGACTTTTACACCTGAAACCTGTATAATTTTGTTAACCAGTGTTACCACAATAACTTCCATAAAACGGGGAAAATCTTTTAAATTAGTGAAATACTATCATCCAAATTATGATGATCAGTTCTCCATTTCCATTGATATGGGATTAAAGACACATATTTCACCCTACAATAAAAGCATTTGAATTAATCTGAAATTACTCTCCAAGTGATTATTAAGACCATAAACTTCTTGGGGATGGGTAGAGCCAGATTTAACAATATTATGTAACAAGTAAATTAAGTCCTCTGTAACCTTTCTTTTGTTTTCAATTTCATTCACACTTTGGTTTCATGCACACACCATTACATGCAACAAATTCCTCAGTGCCTCCTCTCTCCTCTTTGGTTATCCTCACATGAGTCCCCACTTGCCCCAGTAGAACCCGAATAAGAATCTGAATAAGGCATACACAGGATGAGTCACCACGTTCTCTTCTGTTAAAACTTATCAGCCCTTGCTTCTATGTCTTTGCAGACTTGATCTTTATTGGGTGCCAATGGTTATAATAGGTTATTAACAAGAAAACTCATCCCTTCTAATATGTTATACAGTTAATTAATGTTACCTCCCTCAAGATAATAGGACATATGTCCTCTTAAAGGCTTATAAGAAATGACAATAATGGTGGAAATTTCAGGCATCACTGCAGACTGATGAGGGAGATGGATTTTAAAGCACGAGGGCTTCTCGTTGATCTTCGAATTATTCCATGTCGGCAGCTGCTGACTCTGCCCATGAGTAAGCCTGTGTCTCTCTGGAGAACTTTATAAACAGCATGAATTCACTGTTTGACATAGGTGAAGCATGGTTCTTTCTGAAAATAAGCACTTGTAAGGTATTGTCTGTTTATGAAACTGTCACTTAGATGTTCTCAAGACTAGGACAACTACCCCTCACTCTGAGAAGGAACAGGACAGTCTACCCTAGGAGACTGGTGAATTCAGAGTTATCTTTGATATACTTATCATTTTCATTTTGGATTCCAGTTCAAGCATATATACTGCCAGAAATGAAAGAGAATGCTGAAATCCCATGGCATGCCCTGCTCTCCTGGAAGATAAATGCCTCCGCACCCTCTATCCGCCACCCCCCATCTGTGACTCTCCTGTTGATATCAGGGAAAGTCACTGCGTGCAGACTGGGAAGACACATGCCAGGAGAGGGAAGCCCATTATGTAGTTGAGAGCTAATTTTGCTTAATCTTCTTGATCTCCATAAAGAGCATTCTGAGACCCCACAGGATTTAAACAAAAAAGATAAAGATGAAGAGGGACTGCTCCAGCAGAGCCAATGTAATACTTATTTATTAAGGTCGTCCATCACAGAGTGTTTACATGCCTAACCAAAATTTAAAACTGCCTGATTGAGAGCAGAGGAGGAAAACGGATGGCTGCATCAAAGCAAAACAGACTTGCTCCATCCCTACATACTTAGGTTTAGAAACTGAAATGAAATAATAGGGGCACCCTATTGAACACTTACGATTCCATTTTAAATGAAAAGGTAAGTAAAACACATAACTCTGGGACCCTAGGTTTATTCTTAAACAGAAACCACACTTTAAAGTAGAATCTCTCCATGCTTTATAGCAGAATTAATATTAAAGGAAATTTATTCTTCACTTTATTCCATTGCCTTCTGGGGAGGGTGCTGGGAGAAAGGGTCCAAAAAAAGGGCATAGGGAAAAGAGATTCTCACAGTTTAATGAGAGCCACTTCAAGAGGAGAATCACTGAATCAGAATATCAGTGTTGGAAAATACCTTAACAACCTTCAGCACAAGCTAGAGGTAATGCATTTTGTGCTTGAACTCTTCCGGTGACAGGAAACTCATCACCCCTCAGGCATCCCATTCTAGTTTTAGAGAATTGAACACATTAGAAATTTCTCCCTTGTAATATTCTGAAATCTGTACCCTTGTAATTTCCCCTTATTGTTCTTATTCTGCCCCTTGGAGCCAACTGCACAGAACGAAACTAATGGTTCTTAGAGTATAGGCCTTCAAATATTGGGAAATAGTTTTTTTGAATACCACCAGCTTTTCTTCCTTTGTGGCTTAATCTGAAGCTTTATAGCTATAATATCATTTCATGAAAGTTTTTCAAGCTGCCTGAAGTCCTCCTCCTTCCTGAGATATATGTCAGGGTGTCAGACTTATCTTTTCTCTGAATTTTTTAAAAAACTTCCCTTTCTTATTCGATTATTGGTTAATGTGTAAGATTGTCTGCTTGGACTAACAATTTTGGATGTTATAAAGTTAAAGGCATTTGTTTCAAGAGCAAGGCAAATGTAGTTACTTATGTCTTTTTGAATTCTCTATAGCACTCCCTCAGGTATTCATAAACACAAGGGCCTACCAATGTCTCAAATGAGTGAATAAATGAATGAAGAATCCTTATATTCTATATATGTTGACACCTTACAAAGAAACTTAATCCATTAGTTGAGTGCCACAAAAGAAGATGAGGTCAGTGCAAGAGGTCTTATGATTCCAAGCCCATACATACAAAAAAAAATTGCAAATCCAAACTAAGTTAATTTGAAGCAAAGTCCTCTATTTGGACAAAAACAAGTTCGAACTTACTCTACCCAAAATTACTGCAGCATATATTCATAGGATCTCAAGAGAACATTTCTGTTAAACATATTTTCATTACTTACTAATTTTTACAGCACATTTTAATTTAAATATGATATATTTTTTGCTGAAAAGGAAATACCCTAAAATAGTTTCCTGATGTAATGAAAAACCCACAGTAACAAACTATGTTCGCATTAAGAAGACATTTTTAACCTCTGATTTATTTAATTTTATTTATCAATTACAATTTAGATTCAATATTCTTTTGTATTAATGTCAGGTGTACAGCATAGTAGTTAGACAATCAATCATATACTTTAAAAGTGTTGCCCCTCAGCCCTGGCTGGTGTGGCTCAGTGGATTGGTGCCGACCTGTGAACCCAAAAGTTGCTGGTTTAATTCCCCAGAGTCAGGGCACATAAGCAGGTTGCAAGCCAGGTCTCCAGCCAGGTCCTTAGCTAGAGGCAGGTGAAAGGCAACCATACATTGATGCTTCTCTCCCTTTCTTCCTCCCTCCCTGCCCTTCTCTCTGAAAATACTAAATAAAATCTTTTAAAATAAATAAATAAATAAGCATACTACAAAATGTCCTCTGGAAGGTTAGATCAAGAAATCTGTGTACAGAGCCTTGTGCTATGTGGGGCTGTGGGGCTGTGACTGTCAACCTTGCTCAGGAATTAGAAGTCAAATTCCATCATTAATACTCAACAAGACAACTAACATGCTAAGATCTAAAAGGTAGTCCATTTTCTTCAGTGTTTGATTTAATAAATGTTAAGTCAACAGACAAAAAAAGAAAAAAGTATTGCCCCTGATATTTCTGGTACCTACCTAACACCATACATAGTTACTACAATATTACAGACTATATTCCCTGCGCTGTACTTTTCATCTCTATGTAGCAGCTATCAACTTGTACTTCTAACTCCTTCATCATTTCACCTAGGCCCAGAAAACCATCAATCTTTTCTCTGTATCAATTAATCTGTTTCAATTTTGTTTATTTTGTTCTTTAGATTCCACATACAAGCAAAATCATATGGTATCTTTCTCTGACTTATTTCACTAAGCATAAAACCCTCTAAGTCCATACATGCTGTCACAATTGATAAGATTTCATTCTTTTTTATAGCCAGTTAATACTCCATTGCATATATGTGAAGCTGCTTTTTTATCTACTCATCTATTGATAGGTACTGGGGCTGCTTCCATATGTTGGCTATTGTAAATAAATCTGCAATGAACACAGGGATGAATATCTTCTTTTGAATTTTGTTTTGGGCTGTTTTGGATACATATTTGGAAATGGAGCTGTTGGGTCATAAAGCAGTTCCATTTTCAAGTTTTTGAGGAACCTCTATGCTGTTTTTCATAATGGCTGTACTAATGTGCATTCTTATTTGGTTTTTCTTCCATAGTGGCTGCACCAATCTGCATTCCAACCAACAATGCACTAGGGTTCCCTTTCTCCACACCCTCACCAACACATGTTGTTTGTTGATTTATTAATGAATCATTTTGGCAGATGAGAAGTGATATCACATTGTGGTTTTAGTTTGTGTCTCTCTGGTGGCTAGTGACACTGAGCATTTTTTCATATGTCTATGGGCCACCTGTATGTCCTCTTTGGAGCAGTATCAATTCAGGTCCTTTGTTCAATTTTAATTGGATTGTTTGTCATCCTGGTGTTGAATCATGTAAGTTCTTTATATATTTTAGAGATTAAACCTTTGTCGGATGTATCATTGGCAAACATGTTCTTCTGTAGAGTGGGTTTCCTTTTCACTTTGATGATGAATTCTTGAGCTGTGCAGAAACTTTTTAATTTTATATAGTGCCATTTGTTGTTCTTTTTTTTTCATTTGTTTCCCTTGCCCTAGAAGATGTATTAACAAAAATATTGCTAAGGGGTATCTGAAATTATACTGCCTATATTTTCCTTTAGGATTTTTATGGTATCCCAATTTACACTTAAGTTTTTTATCCATTTTTAATTTATTTTGATGCATGATGTAAGTTGCTGGTCTAGTTTCATTTCTTTGCATGTACCTGTCCAGATCTCCCAACACCATTTATTGAAGAGGTCATTTTTATTCCATTGTATGTTCATGTTCCCTTTGTCAAATATTAACTGATCATAGAAACATGGATTTATTTCTGGGCTATCTGTTCTTATGCTACTACCAGACTCTTTTGATTATAGTGGCCTTGAAATATAGTTTCATATCAGGTGTTGTGATCCATCCAATTTTGCTCTTCTTTGTCAAGATTGCTGAGGCTATTTGAAGTCTTTTGGGGTTCTACATCCGTGAAATATGCCATTGGTGCTTTAATAGGAATTGCACTGAATCCATAGATTGCTTTAGGTAGTATGGACATTTTCATGATGTTAATTCTTCTAATCCATAAACACAATACATGCTTCAGTTTATTTGCATCTTCCTCAATTTTTTTCTTCAGTGTCCTATAGTTTTCTGAGTAAAATTCTTTTATCTCCTTGGTTAAATTTATTTCTAAGTACTTTATTTTGTTGTTGGAGTAGTAAATGGGATTCTTTTCTTAGTTTCTCTTTCTGATAGTTTGTTATCAGTATATAAAAATGGATTGACTTTAGAGGGGAGTGGGGAAGGGGATAGAGGGGAGTAAAAAGGGGATAGATATAATATAACAACAATAAAATTAAATTTAAAAATAAAATAAGAAAATAAAAATGCTGTTGATTTCTAAATATTGACTTTGTATCCTCTACTTTGCTGAATTGACTAATTAGGTCAAATAGATTTTTGGTGGAGCCTATAGGGTTTTCTATGTAAAATATCATGCCATCTGATGATAATGACAGTTTTACTTCCTCCCTTCCAATATGGATGCCTTTTACTTCTTCTTGGCTGATCACTGTGGCTAGAACTTTCAGTGCCATGCTGAATATGAGTGGTGAAAGAAGGCATTCCTGTCCTGTTTTTGATCTTAAGAGAAAAGATTTTTTTTTTGACCCATTGAGTATGATGATGGAAGTAGGTTTTTAATATATGGTCTTTATTATGTTGAGATATGCTCCCTCTATTCCCACATTGCTAAGTGTTTTTGTCATAACCGGGTGCTGGATTTTATCAAATTCTTTTTCAGCATCTATTGATATAATGGTGTGATCTTTATCTTTCATTTTGTTTATGTGATGTATCATATTTATTGATTTGTGAATATTGTATCTTCCTTGAATCCCTGGGATAAATCCTACTTAATCATGGTATATAATCATTTTTTGTCACCTTTATTTTGTTTTCACATTACCTTTGAATCCCTTTATACTCTCCTCCTCCCAGCAATCACCACATTGCTGTTCATGTCCAATCATGGTAAATAATCTTTTTAATGAATTGCTAGATCCAGTTTGCTAATATTTTGTTGAGTATTTTATCATCTATGTTAATCAAGCATATTGACCTACAATTTACTTTCTTTGTCTTGTCTTTACCTGATTTTGGAATTAAGATTAATATTGGCCTCATAAAAAGAGCTTGGAAGTCTTCCCTCTTCTTGAATTGTTTGAGAAAGATAGATGTTAGTTCTTCTTTGAATGATTGGTAAAATTCACCTGTGATGCCATCAGGTCCAGGACTTTTGTTTGCTGGAAGTTTTTTGTTTTTATTTTGTTTTGTTTTGTTTTCTGTTTTTACTGTTTCAATTTCTCTAGTTGTTATCTGTCTATTCAGGTTTTCTGCTTCTTTCTGATTCAGTTTTGAAAGATTGTATATTTCTAGAAATTTATCCTTTTGCCCAGGTTGTCCAATTTCTTGGCACATAAGTGTTGCTCATGGTATTTTCTTACAATCCTTTGTATTTTTTTATTATCAGTTGTTATTTCTCCTCTTTCATTCCTGGATTTATTTATTGTCTGCTGATTTTTTAATTGAATTTTGGGGGATTTTTTGGTGTGGAGTTAAATTAGTTATTTATAAATTAGGGTTATTAAGCCCTTATTTATTGTGTCATTGGAGAATATTGCTCCCATTCAGTAGTTTGTCTTTTAGTTTTGTTGATGGTTTCCATGCTGTGCAACATTTTTATTTTCGATAGTCCTTTCTGTCTATTTTTTTTCATTTCCTGTGACAAAGGAAGTATATCGGAAAAAATATTGCTATGAGAAAAGTCTGAGATTTTACTGCATGTTTTCATCTGGGATTTTTATGGTTTTGAGTCTTACATTTATACCTTTAATTCATTTTGAGCTCATTCTTATACAATATATGGTGTAAGAAGGTTGTCTAGTTTCATTTTTCCCATGTATCTACTTTTCCCAACACCATTTATTGAATACTGTCTTTACCTTATTAAATGTTCTTGCCTCCTTTGTAAAATATTAATTGACCATGTAGGTATGAGTTTATTTATGGGCTCCCTATTCTGTTCCATTAATCTATATGTCTGTTTTCATGCCAGTACTGTTTTGATTGTCACAGTTTCACAGTATAGTTTGATATCACAGAGTGCAATACCTCCAACTTTTTTTCTTTATTAAGATTGCTATAGCTATCTGGGGTCTTGTTGTTCCATATAAATTTTAATCTTGAAAGTTTTAACAATTAATATTATATTTATAATAAGGAAACCACTCTTTTAGGGGAGATATATTTAGGAGAAAAGTGCAACCTCATTAATCTATTAAATAATTATCTATTGAGATTTTATTGCATCCAGAGTAATTTGTAGTAGCAAATAAGGTCACAAAAAAGACAAGTTGGAGGCTCAGCCCCATCAAGAAGAATAGGCAAATGGATATCAGTATGTGAAGTAAGGGTATGTATGTAGGACAATAGGATAAAACTTTAGTGTAGAGGATTTCTGTGGAAATACTTAAAGGAATTATAATATAATTAGAGGGTGGAGACAAAGTAAAATCCAGAATATCTACATGAGTTGATTGACTGTAGATAAAATATTTAAGAGAATTCAGTATGTATTGTACACCCTTCACTTCTCATTTCACTTCCATTTCAGGTAAGTTTGATCTAACTAATTTCATGCTGCCTGAAGTACCTGGGTAGAGGACAATGGAGGAAGGAGTAGTTATTCCACAGTCACCTAGGTTTTTGTTGTTACTGTCCCCGGGAAAATTAGGAACTTGTTACTGTATGCACGAGATTACTGTGACTTAAGTTTCCTGTTTTACCAGCAACTTACAGAGTCCATTGGAAGCATTTCTGGGATGCAAAAGAGGAGTGGTGTTGTCACCGCCTGTCTGCTTACAGCCCACAGCCTCCAGTCCTGGTGCACTGGCTACTCCATCAGCTCTCTGTCCTGCCGCACCACTGTTCTCCTTCCCTGAGCTGCGCACCCCACCAAAGCAGAGAAAAGTTCTCCCAAAGCGCGCAGGCACAAAGAAACCCTTGCTAGGTTGTCTATGTCCATCCATTACTCTTGCAATTCAATAGCTCCAACAAAGCTTGCAGTGAGGTTTGTCAGAGCCCCTCACCCTTACTGAATGACATTTGTAAACTACTTTTTAACTCTTGTGTCCTGCCTGATGACCCCAAATCCTTTCACTTTTGGTCACTGTATTCATTTTATAACTTAAATTTGTCTTTTCCCCTTTCTCTGTGAAATTTCTCTGAATCTAACCAAAAATTCAAGTTGTGTCCCAGCGTTCCCTTAAAGTCCCTGCCAGTACCATTCATTCACAATGAATATTTTTAAATCCCACAAATAAAAGAATTTCCATAGCTTCCCCCAATAATCCACAAATATTTCATGAGCAATGCATGCCAAAAATGAGACTCTCACTCTGGTAAATAATGAACAGCTTGGCATACATGACATCAAAGCATTGGCAGACTGATAATATCTATCAGGTAGCTAGGGCATGGAGGACTGATTACTACAGATATAGGCAAGAGAGAAGGAAGGAAATTTTGGGCCTAATCCAAGATGCTCTGCGTACATGCCGTGTTGCTGTACCAGCTAACAAACTTCATATAACAATATAGAATAGCAAATTTGTGGTCTTGACACAGCTCCTACAACTACAGAGTGCTCAACTAAAACAGAAAAAAAAAAATCACAACCAGCACCATCACCATTAATCTTGTGTGAGCTGCTATATAAAAGAATAAAAATATATTCAGTTTAACTGAAAGTTACTCCAAATTTAGAAAATTCAGAAACACTTTAAATACATTTTAATTGGCTTCATATTCAGGCTTCAATGTTATATAGTTCTAGGATATGTTACATGATGTAAATGGTCATCTCAAAGGTTATTTAAAACTATGAGATCATGATTTCTCAGATTTTGACAGCTTGTTTCCTCATTCTCACTTTGGTTCTGCTCAAATTCAAAAGGACAATCTGCAGACCTTGACACAATCTTTGAGCAGCATGCTTCACACTGATCTGATGCCTTGAATGTGGTCACCTTTCCCATTCTGGAGCACTCTCCAATGGCTCTCACTTTGGTTCTAGTCTTTCACTTGTCAGTGTTGCCTACAGATAATCCCATTCTATCTCAAGGACCCTTTGTGGACCTCTGGGATCTATTTTCTTTCATGTACTATCTTTTATTATTTTATTATTTCCAGAGCATTCTCTTGTTTTAAGGAAATATCTTTAGAGCTCTAAAGAGTTGGTGTCTGTCCCTGTTCACCCTTAGAGTAGCTGTCAATTTATTAGGTCCTGGGTAAAAATACATTTAGAAACCAATGCACAACGCTAATAACAGTGAAATAACTTAATAGATATAAATGTTTCACAAAGGTGTTGCACAAGAAGAGTCCTATTAAGTAGATATATAAATCTGAAGGAGGAGAAAGAGTAATTCTGTTTAATAAGGTGTTTCCAGCATTATCTTACTAATTTGCTGAGGAGCAGGTACAGGCCATGCAGCACTTATAAAGTAATTAGAAATCCTTGATAATTGTTTTTTTAATTAACAACAAAAATTAAAAAAAAAACTTCTACCCATTCCCACCTCTCTTCTGGATTAATTGTGGTAGATTCAGGAAAGGCAGTTTATGCACAAGAGATTTTTCCAGTCCAAATTACAAGGTGAATATGAGCAAATTGGATACTCTTGTGTAATTTATAAAGGCAAGGAGAGTCCCTTTATCTCCACTCCTTTTAATGTTCCAAGGAAACCTACTGATCATTTCAGACAAAATTTTGTGCCTTTATTATGGGAGAGAAGATCTCACTATAGACACTTGCTTTCCTCTCAGCACATAATGCCATCTTCCATTATTGAAGGCCACTGTGTCACATAAGGCCAACAAAGAGAATTCTGATCATCAGCAGTGATGACAAGGCTATCAGCATAGTTATAATGAGACCTGCATGGTCTACAAAAATCAAACAGGAATATTACTGTGATAAATCCAAACACTTCATGCTGCAAGCAAATGACTGATCACTCAGAAAGCCAGAATTGTCCCCCCATGTGTTCAGGCTTCTATTTTATTTCATATTAGCTGTTCTGCCAGCTCTCTTGTTCCTCTAAGCTAAGGACAAATATCTCTCCCAATGAATGAGTGTTCCACCAAAATTGATCCCCTCCTCTCCATCAGAATATTACCAAATTTTGAAGCTTACATTTAAAAGTGTCATCTACTGGGATGTAATTTTCTTGTCTGAGAATTTCACCAGCTAGTTGGTTTGACAGTACTCTGTGTCAGTTTTTAATCTTCCACATTCTTGTATGAAAAAGAATGCCATCTTCCTTTCATTCTATTTTATGCCTAAGAATTGAGATTGTGCTTTGGGGTGGGATGAAAAATATAGGAAAGCTCCCAATCTTTTGCATACATAAAAAAGGCAATTTGAGGAAATGTAAAATGCCTGATGTGTATCATTTCTTGCCTCTTTCATAGCCACTGAAAGGCAGGTTGTCACACTGGCAACCAGTAATTTATAAAATAAAAATATGTTTATAACTAAGTGACCATACATCCCCATTTGCCCAAGGACAGTCTTGGCTAATGCCTGCAACCCTGACATAATCATTAAAAGTGCCCTTTTCACCCTGAAAAATATCCCAATTTAGACAATAAATTATATGGTGACCTTATTTATAATCAAGTCAGAAAAGAGAAGCTTACAAGCTTCTTAAAGTGACCTTCTGAGTCAATATGAGGTTTCTGCTGGTAGTCAATCTCAAAAATACTTCAGGATCAGGTTCTGGTTTTATCTGGGTTTTTTTTTTTTTTTCCTTGGGTTTTTGCTGTTAAGAAATCCTTATAAAGTTATAATTAAATATCAAAATCATACCAAAATACTCAGTTTTCATTCTAGCTAAAATCGACACCTCACCAGTTTCCACCCATGTTCATAGACTAAAAGGACTTGACTAAACTAACTGCCTTACATTCATTTATTACTTTAACAGATATTTTAGTGAGTATGAGGGACTATGCTAAGTGCTGTGCGACACAGAAATCAAGCCAGACATGGATATAACCCTCATTATCATCTGTAGAGAAGATGAGAAATATATATGATAAGTGTCCACCAGAAGGGAAACTGCAGTACTTAGTGAGAGCTCAGTGGAAGGAAGATGACATTCTCATTAGGGGACATGAGTGTATACTGGCATACATCCTGGCTGTTACTATTTTAAAATGCTTCCAAATTCTCCACTTATTTGGGCCACACGTCATCTCTGGTGCCCCAACATGACCCTCAACAGCAGGTAAAGAGTCTTGAAGCATTGCTGGCGAGGAGAAAGGGGTGGCGTGGCAAATGACTGCTGAATAGACAGACTGAGGCAGCTGCCAAGGCAATGCTGAGGGGGGAGATTATAAAGACGAGTGACCTGTCCACTATTTGGAAAGGGCCCATGGAAGGTGATATTGGTGTCAGCATTGTCAGCAGGTGCCTGGACCTCAGCTCTTTCAATCAGGTCATCTAAGACATGCTGGTTTTCAGATGCATACCCATCCATAAAGCATGGGCAGCCCACCCAGCCACCTCCAGCTGCAACAGAAGACCAGGTTCCAAAGCTCTGATGGCTATCACATTTTATTCACCATAGAAACACCTTTATATAATTGCTATCTAGTATTATTCTCTTGATTTTGACCAAGGGTTACTATAAGAAATGACCATATGAATACATTTTCTTCATCTTCTCTAAATGACACAATTAAAGATATTTTCTTTTATTATAGCAAACCAGAATTAGATTCCTTTTAGAGTTTATTTCCAGGAACACTTTTTTCTTACCAACTGGCATATATTCTTTTATTAGAAAATGAATACTACATGAGTCATGGAATTTCTTTATTGGCCTTTGTGACCTACATAGGAACTGAATTTAAAGTGCAGTTGTAGAAACCATCCTCAGCTTAGATTTCAGATCCAATGATCTCTTCTACTCCTTTATATGGCCCTTAGTATTTTAGCCTTATTTTACCTTCTTATTGCATGTGTGAAACACACTAAAATCAAGTATTCGATATCAATATGTATATATTTAAATATTTTGAAATGTTGTAATTTTCATGACAGTGGTAAACTGATGCAGTATTCATCTTAACTCTTACCTCCCTAATGAATAGTCTCATACGACTCCATTCTTTCTTAAGCATCTATCCCAGTTCTTGCCACATATTTTTTGAAGAATGGAGTAAGTGAATACCACATTGAAAGAGTATTATTCTCAAGATTATAATGGGAGGAAAATATTATCATAATGAGATTTAAATCCCTTCATTTTTTTTTGAACTCTATATGTAACAAAATTTGCTGAAAATAAACTAATCATCATCTGGGACCAGTAAATACTCTTGATTATTTGCGTCTCATGGCATTTGATAGATAGGGGTTGGAACTGTAAGGCAACTAAAGAAAGTCCTGTCTGAAACTATAAAACAACACTTTTCACTTCTCAGGAAAATGCTACTATGTCTGCATCTCAAGGAGTCCATTCATTTTCAGTTTCCAGGGCTGAGGTCCCCCACCTGGGAACTACAGGAAATTAAGAGGTGTGTGATTCTTGAAGCTTTGCCTCTCTTACATTAATAAAGACTAATCATGTTCAAACATGTAAGCACAGCTAACCCAGGGACGGGGGACAGGGTGCCAGCTCAAATGTGAAATTAGTGGTGTGAAGAAAGCTACGTGAAAAATCATGGAGAGAAACCAACTGAAAATGAAAATGAGGTGTCTTTTGAGGAGGATAGGCTAGAAGCCTGGCAGTGTGAGCTGACAAAATAAGGTTAAATATATAATCAGGAAAGGCTGGCCTCTGTGAGATTCAGATAACACTTTTGCCACTCTCTCCAAAGCCACTGCATTAAAAAGAAGAAAAATCATAGCTACCATATGCATATTGCACAGAGAATGTTTAGAAAACACTCTGAACCCTGGCTGGTGGCACAGTTGGGTAAGGCGCTAGCCTGCGAACCCAAAGGTTGCTGGTTCAATTCCCAGCCAGGGCACATAACCAGGTTATAAGCCAGGTCTCCAGCCATGTCCATAGCTGGAGGCAGGTGAAAGGCAACTATACATTGATATCTCTCTCCCTCTCTTCCTCTTTCCCTTCCCCTCTCTCTAAAAATAATAAATAAAATCTTTAAAAGTAAACACTCTGTTCATAAGAAAACAAATGAAAAAACAAAAGGGACCTCTTTCTTTAAAACTAATCAAACACCCTCCTCTCCCTCTCACACACACACATACACACACACACACACACACACACACACACAAAGTTTTTTATCTTGCTCCCTCCACCTTTGAAATACTTAAGCATATATGTAAAAGTTTTTCCTCTTCCTGATAGGAGCCCTCCAGCAAAAGAAGCCTGCAGATCACTGCCTCCATTAGTTGAGAAGCTTGGCTTTGTCTTGTTACCACTTGTCAAATGTTTACCTTGATAACTTATTTTAGCCACTTACTAGGATGGTGTACCTATACTCATTCCTCGTTGACTGTTAAGCATTAAGGCATCACCCTGTGGTACGAGGTACTCTATGTTCACGGTGAGAACTGCCTCATGCCATATGTTAAGGTACAGAGGGTGGAACCTACACATTTCATTTGAAGCTCCTTTCTGAGGAGGACAGAAACACGCACACTGGGTACACACAGTAAATCAGGCTATAATGAGCCACAAACCGCTTGTTAAGCATTGTGAGCAGTTCACAGGCTGCACAGTGAGTGTCACTGCCTCAGGGTAAGTCATTCTTACAAATAAGGAGTCAGGACCTCTGAGGGCCATATTCATTTTGCGGTAATTTCCTCATGCTAGGTAGATTTTCTTAATTATTTTCCTTCTCATGTTATATTAAAGTAAGAACAAACATTTGGGGCCTATTACATTAATACAAATTTACCTTATGGTACACCTATTCCACATAGTTGTTTAAATCAATCATAATAATAGGATGAGGAGAAGGAAAAGAAAGAAGGAAACATTCATTTCATGTCTGCTACGTGCCAAGAGCTTCATGGGCAACATCCCATTGGAGCCTCATACCAAGGAAGCCAGGATTACATTTGTCCACACTTTATAGTTTGGGGATTGATTGAAAGAAAGGGCTTTGACTTTAAGTGCAGCCATAGAGACTTGAGACTTGGCTAACCAAAAAGCAAGCATTTGTAAAACATCAGTTTTGCTTTTTGTATGCGTTCTGCTACCTTAAACCCCAAATATTGCTGCAGGACTCTTTCCTACTACTGTTTCTTGTCATGCAGCTGCTGACTTCCCTTCATTTAGCTGATCATTTTTAATAGAAGAAGAAAAGGATTATTAAGTAATCAGGCAAGACATCTATTAGTGAAGACACTCATATACCTAAGTACTCAAATGTATTTAAGGATGTCTGTGAAAGTGTTAGATATTGTCAAAACACTATATAGCATAAGTAATGCCACCTTTAGTGAGGGGTCTCCAGATGAAGCCATTAATCCAGAGGGAGAGCAAAGCTCCAGGAGTTCTCAGAAGCTGGATCAGTTCTGCAGGGGAATCTGGGTATTGAGTGAAAGGAAAAGGCATATCACAGTTTTCTTTCATCCCCTTGTCCCCTGCCCATGCACAGTTGACAAGCTGAATAGCTTGTGTGGGTGGCTTGATCAGTAGGAGTGTGTGGGGGAGGCTGAGGCAGGCAGCTCTCCCAAATTAGCCCGCTGCCAGTCTTGGTTCGCTGGCACTTTGACACCAACGGTAGGATGTAGAGCTTTATTGTAGTGGCACTTTGGCAGGATACCATTTCACAAGGAGCTTCCAGCTCCAAGAGGGAGAACAGGCCTGTTATTACTGGATGCTTTAAATTCATGGCCTTGCAAATAGAGAGATGTGTTTGTCAAGGAGTACACATTTAAAGATATGCTTGATATTGACTTTTTGTGGGGTAAAACCCACTTAACCCTTTAAGGCTTCACATTTCAGCTAAGAAAGAACAGGGGTTAGCTAGATTCTAAAGAAAGGAATGTTAAGAATTATAAATTATCTTCTAAAACCCCAATTTACTCAAAGATGCAAAATGGTAATAAACATTTATAAATGCCAAGAATAAAGCATTTAGTGAGAAAGCTGATGGTAGATTGTACTTATTTGTCATAGGATTTCACCGGAAGCCTTTTAAGTAAATTCTTCCAGCTCCGACAGATACCTTGTAGGTTGACACAAATGCCATGATGTGTTACAGATGCTATAAGCCCTCTAATGCTGAAATTGTAAGACCAGAAGGATGCCTTACACCCTTTTTTTTTTTAAGTTGTAAGCAGACACCATGTTCCATGGGCCTCAGAGTGTGATGGTTAAAACTGAGGGACGTAAAGTAAGGAGACTAATTCATGTAACATGGAAAATTAGTCTCACTGCTTCAGAGTCAGTCTTTGAAAGTAAAGAGTTGACTATAATCAAATTTAACTTAGCAAAGTTAACCCAAGACATATTTAATGATCACTGTTACAGAGTAAAAATGAGTCATAATTACTTAAGTAGTTTACGATATGACTAAGACTTTTATTACCTTCTCCTAACCATATTTTTCACTATGATTTCTCCAGTATTTGAAATCAGCATGACTGTAACTGTGCATTCCCAACTTTGCACCAACATACTCCAGGATTCCGCAGTGAATTCACCACAGGATCATTTTTAATTTTAGAGGAAGACACAGAGATATTCTGCATCTGTCAAATACCCTATAAACTAGCTGCTTGAGTGTATTCCCAGTCTCAGTATTAGACTGTGCTAGATTCCTTTGATAACACCATGTCTTCGTGAAATAGCTTAACAGAGTTGCTGTGAGCAAGTACCACATCAAGGTAGAATGTGAAACAAGAACTAAGGCTACTGATTCCAAAGTCTCAGAAGTTGGGCAGTGCCCCATAGACACATACCCAATTCATATATAATAGTGGGTAAGATAAAATAAAAATATTTTAAAATATATATAATGTTTTTAAGTGACCACTAAATTGTTAGGATAAAAATACCTATTAAATTGTTTACAAGCCTTGGCTGGTAGCACAATGGATAAGGCACCAGCCCGTGAACCCAAAGGTTGCTAGTTCAAATCCCCAGCCAGGGCACATAACCAGGTTGCAAGCCAAGTCTCCAACCAGCTCTGTAGCTGGAAGCAGGTGAAAGGCAACCATACATTGATGTCTCTTTCCCTTTCTGTCTCTCTCCCTTCCTCTCTCTCTGGAAATAATAAATAAAATATTTTTTAAATTGTTTACATTCAACTATACAGTGAAACTGTACTATATGGGTGGGTGAAGGCAGGAATACTGTGAGAAAACTGCTGAGACACTAAGGATACTGTGGACATAAAATGTTTGAAAAGTTTTGATATAAAGTTTTCTAGGACCTTTCTCCCTCACCAACACAAACAAGTTTATGTGATTTGCTCCTTTTTTTCTATTCAATAGATATGTATTGAAAATTAAAGACTGCCCTAGCTGGTGGCACAATGAATAAGGTGCCAGCTTGTGAACCGAAATGTCACTGGTTCAATTCCCAGCCAGGGCACATAACCAGGTTGCAAGCCAGGTCTCCAGACAGGTCCATAACTGGAGGCAGGTGAAAGGCAACCATATATAGTTGTCTCCCTCCCTCTCTGCCTTTTTTCCTTCCCCTCTCTCTAAAAATAATAAATAAAATCTTTTTTAAAAAGAAATAAAAGAAAAGAAAATCAAATATTGATGTAAGAATTCTGTCCCGAAAGCATTGGCTGCACACACAGTTTTAATTATATTGACATTGGCTCAATATTTTCAGGACAGATGTTGTATTCTAGGCACTGAATTAGAGGTTAGATACTCAGTGTGAGCACAGCTAATAGTCTCTGTTGTCATGAGTAATAAACTCTTGAGAGACAGGCAGCTAATGAGCAAGTTAACACACACAATACAAAGTGCTCTAAAGAATAGGAAAGGGTTTATATTTAGATTTTTTAAAATTTGATTTTATTGTTGTTGTATTACATCCATCCCATTTTTGCTCCCCTCCACATCCACCCACTCCCCACAAAGTCAATCCCACCTGTTGTCCATGTTATATCTAGATTTCATTCCATAACTGTAAGGGCTCCCTTTTCCACTCACCAGGCTCCAAAATTATGCTTGACTTCCCTCCAAAAATCCCTGAGAAGTTCCTATGCTATACATGCCCACCTGCTCACCCACCTGGAGAGTAAGCAACATAATTAACACACACGATCACAAGTGGCAATAGAGAAAACACCAGTGTCTTGAGGCAAAGGGACAGGAGCATGTTGGACAGGGAGTTTGAATGAAGTAAGAGGAAAAGAAAAAGGGGACTGGGTGAGGACCATCTTTATGAGCAGCCACATCCTCAGGCAGTGACCTTCTGACTAGTCCACTACTCTGAGAAGCCTGCATTTCCAGAGTATGTCACTTTCCATGCAGCCACTCAAGGGCTGAATAAGCTCAAGAGATGGGAGGGTGCCTGAAGAGAAATACGGGAGATTTGACATTTGGCCTAAATCACTCCCTATTTGTCACTGATGCTCAGACAAGTGAAGTGCTCAAGAAGCTCCTACACAACATAGGTTTTGCTCCTATCCCTTTCTACTTCCAGCAAAAAGTACCACCAATATAGCCTATCACTCATTTAGTCCATAGGCCCATGCTCTGCAGAGAGAATTCCTTGGCAGAAATAGCTGTGCCTACATATCACTCACCCAAGGAATTTCCCGAAAATCAAGTAACAAGGGGAATTTCAACTAGAACCAAATTCTCTACCTCTATGCATGCCTCCATACTCCAGCAAGACTGTGGTTTATGTGAAAGAAGTTGTATCAGAACAACTGTTAATGAAAAAAGCAAGCAGCCTTGCCTCTCCAAACAGAGTGAGATTGCAGGACTAGAATATCTGTCCTCCTTTTCAGACTTGTAATGATACTTAGTCATGTCAGTCCTTTGGTACCATCAGAGAAAAGATGGTATATTCTAAGTTACAATTTAGAGCCTGCGAAGGGTTTTTATTAGACTCCTCTGAAGAGAGGAGCTCAGGAAAAATGAAATGGTTTCCTGCCCACATTTAGCAAATTAGGGTTGTAGAATATCCTAGGCCATCTGACTTAGAGCTGTGCAACTCACTACATGCTTTCTCAGCAAGAGGACTAGAGCAATTTGTCTTACGTGGGAAAAAAGTAGAAGTGGAAGGACAGGAAAAAGACAATTTGACAGGTAGGTGGTGCGATGCTCAGCCACCTCAAGATACAGAGACAATGCTGCTTGCTGTTTCTGCCCTGCTGCAAGGACAGCTGTAATTATGGAGTAATTTGCCAGCTGATGGAAGCTCATGAACCTTCTAGGTGGGAGCCATGCTTATTCCCTCATTGATGCATGGTGCGCGGTAATGTTGGCCTTACATCTGCTGTCAGGTGTTAGCTGCTGGGGAACGTCTACACAGGTGCGTTCTCTTTTTTCATCTAAATCAGAATAGTCCTATACAAGGAAAGCAGGTTTTCAAAAGGAAAAGGGGAACATTAACACAAAAAGGATTTTTTTTTTTTTTTTTGGAGAAAAGAGTGAAGTTTTTAAAGAGTGCTATTATGTTCAGCACACAACTTAGCACTTAATTATGGACTGTCTTGTTTTGTTCTCTACTTGAATTGCTGAAGTCCAGGGCTGGACATAACCTTAGCCCTTGTCTAATCCAACCCTCCAATTTTAAAGATTTTAAGGAGAATACTATGGAACCTTTTTGGCAGGGGAAATATCTGGAGCCAGATTTTCAGATTTTTAGATTGGTGTTTGACCTTATATGGCCTGTGTCAGATGTCTTAGGAGACACTTAAACTTGGGATGTCAGATATGCTTGTGTCTTCATAACAGTGCTCAAGTATTTACCCCCAAGAATTTTCACTTCCTTTTTTTTCTTTATCTTGTAAATCTAAGAAGAAATTGTAAGAATGAGAGAAATTCAGAAAGAAAGCATAGTATGAAGGCTGTGAATATTTTTCTTTTCAAAAATTAATCTCAATGTAACTAATGATTATTTAATGCTAACGCTCTTCCAGGTGCAGGGTATAAACAGGTGGGCAAAAGTAGACAGTGCCCCTGTGAGCAAAGAACTTATAACCGAGTGGAGTCATACATTAACTGTAAAAAATAGAAACTGACATTCATAGTGTTTTATATGCCCAGGCACATTGTAAGTGCCTGATCTCATTTAATCATAACAAAACACTGTAAGGTAAGAACCCCTTTATTGGTATCATCCCATTCCACGGATGAGCAGTCCAAGTCACTATGAGTCAAGGTTTGCAAAGTCTGACCAGTAAAAACTGTGAGGTAGGACCTGAACCCAGAGATTCTGAAACCAGCTACCACTTTAACGGCCATGCTCCATTGCCTTCATGGACTATGAATAGGAAACTTGGTAGGAAGTGTACGAAGGCTATTAGAGAAGCCCGAAGTATCATATTCTCCCCTTCAAAGAACTAGATGTATAACTCGAAACTGTTAAACCTAAATCATGGACCCCATCAATCTGGCTTAAAAGAAAAAAAAAAAAAGACTGAAATCTAATTTCAAATGAAAGAAATCACCAGAAAAGATAATAACCCAGATCTCAAAGACATTTTATGACCTTGGGCAAAACACATCTCATTTAAGTAATGTTACCTTTTTAATGGGCAAATCTCCATAATGACTGATCCTTTCAGTTACTGGGCAAGCATTGCCCTCTCAGCACTGCATGGTTAGGGCATCTCTCCTTCTGGTCACTATGCAGTTAGATGAAGCATTTTCCTATGAATGGTGCCTTTCTGACCTTAAAGGAAGAGTGTTCAACTATCTTGAATTGCCCAGTATTAAGGCATTCCCCAAACTACACACTTGTCGGGCTAAAACTGCATAGTCCCAGACAACCATCTCTCTCTGCCCATCCCATGCCCAGTCTGGCCTCTGAGTACATGGGGAGCTTATACAGCCCCCATAGAAGAGGAAAGGCCTAGCTCTGCTCATCTCTGGGCATCCATCTCTGTCTTTCTTGATTCCACAGCTAATATGAGCTGGTGAAATTTGTGGTTCCTTTTCATGGCAGCAATAGCACACAATGAAGCTCTGGTGAATTTAGCTCTCTCCTAATTACAAGGCCAGGCCCTTGGCTCTCTTTAGGCTCTAGATCACCCAAGCTCTAGATGTGGCTCTCATCTGAACCCCAACTTGGGCAGTCTGCTCTGTCAGGTGTCACTAGGACAGTTACTTCAGTAACTGCCTTGGTCGTTGGGCAGACAACAGCTTTAACTGTGTGTCTCAGGCTGTCTCTTGCTGCCTGAACAAGCTATTCGGCCACATCGCCTCTGCCACAGATATTTCCTATCATGATGGATTTTCTGAGTAGGTTTCATCCCAGAATCCTAAATACCAAATATGCTCAGTGTCCCTCTGCTGAGTCTTCCTTCTGAAGCCATGACTCCATTTCACTGCCTCTCCCATTACACCCAGAGATTTAACCTGGTCACTGATATTTCAATTCTTGTATTTGCCCCTTCTCTCTTCTTTGGACCACTCCCTTCACCATCAGAAGGCTTTATACTTCTCCCTAATGGAAACCTTGCTTACATGTGTTCCATGTCTCTGTGTTGGAATTGTCATATGGAGTGAAGTTTATGGAATTTAGAAAACGTTTTTACTTAAGAGTGTTGCCTCTATTTCCAGAGATTCAGCCTAAAACCACTAAAGCTATTGGTTCAATAAATAAGGAGTTACTAAGCAACTTGCTAAATACATCAGAAATACTTTCAAAAAATTAACCTCATTATGCTTCTTTAGTTGTCTTAATCTGGCTTTCTGACTGTTTTTCCTCTATTCTTCACTACTACGATAACAAGTGAATCTGTGGCGACATCACCTTCAGAATGGCACAGGAAGGAGATGGGAGGACAGTAAGAGCCTTGCACCTCAAGGAAGGTGGCATTTTAAAGATTATTTTTCCCCTGTTCCACCAGCAACAAACTAACCCATTAAAATAACAAGTGAAAGATATCCACATGACTACCATTAAAATGGCTTATTTAAATTAATTCCCTAAAGAGGCTTCTTTTATTGTCACAGGAAAAAAATAACTGAGTTTTTGGTAAGTATGATAAGACCCTTTATTTTCCTCACTGATATTTTCCACTTCAGATACAGTGTTGTGTCTTGTAATGCATTTTCCATGAGATATTTAACAATAGACTATTTGAGCTAATAGTCCCAAGAGATCATCTAGTTCAGCCCTGTTTTTAAAATGTTTAAACCAGAATAATTATGAAATATTGCCTTCCCCCGAAAAGAAATCTTGCTCCAATATCCCATGTTGAAGAAATAATGGTACTATATCCTGGTTGAAATAAGGACAGGGTGCTGGTGCTGAATCCACAGGGACTTCTGAGACACTGGCACAGCATTGCCAACCCCCAGAAAGGACAAGGAAATCTAGATTCAGAGAAGTGTCTCACTGCCATAGGTCACATGGCAGCTTTGGCTTACTGACTCTCTCCACTGTTTCATGCTTACATGTATTTTGGAGTATGTTAACAAAGGTTCACTAATTGTATTAAAGAGGTTTATTGGGGGGGGGTTGCTTTTTATTTTGGGGGTTTTATGCCTATTTAAATGTTTTTCAGTAATTTGGGGGAGTAATTTTTGCTTCTGTTTTAGTGGTGATACACCTTTTTTAAAAAAGAAAGTGACCTGGCTGGTAGCACAGTGGATAAGGTGCTGGCCTTCGAATCCAAAGGTCTCTGGTTCAATCCCCAGCCAGGGCACATAAGCAGGTTGCAAGCCAGGTCTCCAGTCAGGGCCGTGGCTGGAGGCAGGTGAAAGGCAACCATACATTGATGTTTCTCTCCCTCTCTGCCTCTTTCCCCTCCCTTCTCTCTGGAAATAATAAATAAAATCTTTAAAAAAAAAAAAAAAAGAAAGTGATTTAATTTTTAAAAAATGTATATTCAGAAAAGTTGCAAAAAAGACAAAGCAAAACAAAATACAGCTCTGCTGTTTACCAGCACCTCTTTGAATAGGATGTTCAAGAACTCAGTTAAATCCTGAAACAAGCCAAATGTATCCCAAGAGTAATTTCAAGAAGATACTTTCCTACTTCAGCAAATCATTGGTTGGCATAAAGCAAGGAGAACTGGAGTTGGGAATCTAAACAATAATCTGAAGATAAAGGAAAATATATATATTAAATTGGTTGTCCAGATCACAAAAATGTGGCAACCATACTGTTTTTTTTTTCTCTTTTACAAATCTAATTTCTAAGTTTGAACATCCAATAAGTCATTTTATACTTTAGAAGATGTTGTGCCAAGCTTTAAACTTCAGGAACTATGAGTTTTCAAAGCCATGGAAGATTGATTTCATGTTTTTCCTTTACAACATTTTGATGTGGACTTGGCAAAGAATACGGTTCCTGTGCTAATTTCCTCTTGCTCTATGTAATTAGTCAGCATTTGAAATGAGCTAACAGGATATAATTGTCTACTGACCACTGCAAGCCCATTTGTTTATGACATACTCTCCCGGCTTTTAGATGTACAATATTATTACCCACCTCTTCATTTGTGTCATTGTCTCTTTCCTCTTTTTTAATTTCTCCAGTTGTACTCTCTTCACTCCCTGCTTCCTTTGTGGGCAATACAAGAAAGCACTTTTCCTTCCAGCTGGCAAGGCATTAAGGAGGTCTGAAGGGGGTGTACAGAGTGACTTACACATTCCCAGGAGGCCAATTACACTTGGAATCCTCCTGATCTGCCCTGATCAGGGAGCGGGGCTTCCCCTCACGCCTATTGTGCTAGCTCTGGGCCACCTGAGCAGCCGGGCCCTACCCACTATTTAAATTAGGGCATCACCAATCCTGGACCCACGTCAGGGCCTCTAGGTAACACTGGGGAATAAATTAACATTCTGCTGTTGTTCCAAGCCACATGACACCATTATCAGAAACCCATCAGCAGTCAAGGGGACTGTTATGAAAGCCTCAAGAAGAAAGGGGATGAAATAGCATCATGTAATTGTGTGACATTGCACTGTGTCTTATTACAAAATTACCACGTTACCTTTGTTAGGTTTTGTGGAGAGGCAATTACAACTTCACATAGCGTTATGTTATGTAGCTAGTAATGAAAGTTTACTACATTTTTTTAAGATTGCTGAATATAACAAAGGAAGAAAGGAAGGAAAAAAAATTTATATATATATATATATATATATATATATATATAGCCTTTATTCATGTGTTAGCTAGAATTGTAATCCAAACCACTGTAAACTAATATTAGTGGGCAAGCTAATTTAAAGGAATACTTGCCTAATAGACCAGACAGAAAAGAAAGACTATAGGAAAATGACTAATAGGCAAGTTAGAAGACATCAAACAAACTGCCTTGGAGTAAGAATTATGTGAGAAAATATATGTTTCAAAATCAATAGCAAGGCACTTCGCAGAATTGTGGAAAGTTAAAAGAACTTTAAATTTATTGAGGACAAATCTTGGCAGGACATCATGATAAAATGCTTTCATTTCACAGCAAAAAATAAAAATAAAAAATATTTGCTTAGATTCCCTGCATTCTTTTTGTTTTGTTTTGTTTCCCAAGACAATTTTTGATATTGCTACTGAAATTGCGCAGTGAATTTCCACAATAAGTTTCATGGTCCTTCACATTCAAAATACACATCTGTTATGTAATTGCATCTATCTATATATCAGCCATTGTACTTTCACTACTTTTTAACCTGTATTACAGTGTTCTGAAATGAACAAAAAAGAAGAAGAGGATGAAAGGAGGGAATGAAATCACATTCTTAAAATAATTCAAACAGCTTTATAAAACAGGCAATAAAAACATTTTTAGGTAGAATGTATTGTCATTCTCTCTTGAAAAACTGTTATCTAACAATAATGTGAAATAATACTCAAACTGATACTATTTTATAAATTTATAAATCCAAAAAGATTATTATTCCATCTACAATAAAAGTACAATACAATTAACATAACTTTCTGAATTTTAGAAACATCAAAAATGCTACTTTAAACAGTAAAGTCATTAAATTTTATGCTGACATTAGAGTGTACTTTACATCTTAAAGAAAAGATTTTTTTAATTGTACATCATCTTACTTTTTATTATATCTCTGTATAGCCTAGATTAAGTAGCAGTGTTAAGCAAAACTGTCTAATAAAAAATAAGCAAAATTGTGTTGTATGAAAGGAGAGAAGGTTAGCACTCCCTTTGGCAAGGATGGAAGAGGCTCTCGGGCCTAACAACACGCATACGGTTAAGGCATTGCCACCTACTTTGTGGCATCTAACCACTGTTTTTACTATACCAAAAAATACAGGAAGAGGGAAGACTCCCAAACTCTTTCTATGAGGCCAATATTATTCTAATCCCAAAACCAGGGCAAGATACAACTAAGAAAGAAAGCTACAGACCAATATCTCAGATGAACATAGATGCTAAAATTCTCAACAAAATATTGGCCAATCGGATTCAGCAGTATATTACAAAGATAATACACCATGATCAAGTGGGCTTCATCCCAGGGATGCAAGGATGGTACAACATTCGTAAATCAATCAATGTAATACACCACATCAACAAATTGAAAGATAAAAACCATATGATCACATCAATAGATGCTGAAAAAGCATTTGATAAAGTGCAGCAACCATTTGTGATAAAAACCCTCAGCAAAATGGGAATAGAGGGAGCATACCTCAACATCATAAAGGCCATCTATGAGAAACCTGAAGCCAACATCATACTTAATGGACAAAAACTGAAAGATTTCCCCCTAAGATCAGGAATGAGACAAGGCTGTCCACTTTCTCCACTTCTATTCAACATTATCTTGGAAGTTCTAGCTATAGCTATGAGAGAAGAAAAAGGAATCAAAGGTATCCAAATTGGAAAGGAGGAAGTCCAACTATCATTATTTGCAGATGATATGATAGTGTGTATACAAAACCCGATGGGCTCCACCAAAAACTTACTCGACCTAATAAGCAAATTTAGCAAAATAGCTGGGTATAAAGTCAATATCCAGAAATCAAAAGCATTTTTGTATACCAATAATGAAATAATAGAAATAGAAGCGAAAAAACAAATCCCATTTATGATAGCAACAAAAAAAAATAAAGTACCTAGGAATCAACTTAACTAAGGAGGTAAAAGACCTGTACTCAGAAAACTACAGAACAATGAAGAAAAATCAAGGAAGACACAAATAAATGGAAGCATATACCATGTTCATGGACGGGAAGAATTAACATCATTAAAATGTCCATACTACCCAAAGCAATCTACATATTCAATGCAATCCCAATTAAAATACCAATGACAGACTTCACAGAAATAGAAAAAAATACTTCAAAAGTTTATATGGAGCCAAAAATGCCCACGAATAGCCACCACAATCTTGAGAAAGAAGAACAAGGTAGGAGGAATCACAATACTGGACTTCAAACAATACTACAAGGCTACTGTCATCAAAACAGCATGGTACTGGCATAAGAATAGACATATAGATCAATGGAACAGAATAGAGAGCCCAGAAATTAACCCAGGACTCTATG
>PVIW01004659.1:93730-126132 GCA_004026585.1 Noctilio leporinus | reverse complement strand
GTGGTCAGGGGAACGGGGTAGGGGGGAGGGAGAGGTAGAGGCAAAGATGGGGAGCAGCTTAGACAAGAACCTAGTATAAAGGAACCATGGACATGGACAACAGGTGGGATTGACTTTGGGGGGAATGGGTGGGAGGGTGGGGGGACAGAGGGGAGCAAAAAGGGGATGGATGTAATACAACAACAATAAAATTAAAAAATATATATATATAATAAAATAATCTGTAATCACCTTGTTCTTTTGTGGATTAAATTCAATTCAACAAGTATTTTTTTGATACCTACTACATATAAGGCAGTTTAGGCCTTCAATGCTTCATTTTTGTATTTTTAGATTTAAAAAATTTTTTATTTCAAGTTTTAAGTAGACAATGAATTAATCAAACCATACATTTTATAATTCAGAGAATCTTAATAACTAGTTAGTAATTCTTTTATTTTCATAGTTGTTTACTTTCAGTAATTTCATATTAATACTCTTTTTAGAATTAACATAGTTCCAGTGAGCTGATACTTTGTTGCAGTTTTCAACATATGTGTGTGTATATATACTCATAAAGCATGTGCAATACAAATCTGTTGACTATTTCCATCAGCTGGATCACTGGAGGTTTTTAATGGGTTAATTTAAATTAACAGCTTTACATGAAAATGATCCATATAATAAACTTTCAGTTAGAAGAGACATTAAATAGTGCTTTGAATTTTATGACAGAGCAATTAATAAATCTCAAACATATAACAGGTATTTTCTATACTGAAAGAACTTAATTGAGTGCTATTTACACTGTAGGAGAACACACCAAAGAACTAAATGTTCTGTAATTAAAGAACAGCTATGCTTTAATTTATTTCATATACATCCTAATTACCAAATTAAAATTTTAGTAATGTATAAATTATCCATAACAATAAAACTGTACAAAAATTGAGTGGGAGAAAATATAAGTTGCCATTTTTGAGTTTTTTTCTTCTTCTTTTTATTGAATTTATTGGGGTGACACTGGATTATAAAATTATATGTTTCAGGTGCACAATTCTAAATGCATCATATGTACACTGTACTGTGTGTTCACCACTCCAAATCAAGTCTCCATCTGTCCCCACTTACCCCATACCCTCCTCCACACAACCCTCCTCAGCCACCATTCTATTGTCAGTGTCCATGAATGTTTTTCTTTTTTGGCTCAATCCCTTCAACCCCTTACTCAGCCCCCTTCCCGAAGTTGTCAGCCTGCTCTCTATCTATGAATCTTCTCTAATTTTGATTTATGGTGATCTTTATTGCTCCTCATTTTTAAACCTGTTTTGTGTCTGTAAAGCTTCCACTTGGGACCAGTTGTCTTTTAGGAGATGAATCCCTTTCATACATATGGCGGCCAAAAGATTGCCATATAGTCTGTAGTGTCAATGAAAAATTTGCTTTGGAAAGGCCTGGCCTTTAACACACTCTGTACCTCGTACGCAGGAATCCGAGATGATATTAATATGAAGTGTGGGTTGCCATCACTTTTTAAAACTCCATGCCAATTTTTCTTTGATAATAAAGGGTAGGAATGTCTTCCAGAAATATTACTTCTATAGGGGAAAAAGGGGGAATAAGTGAGGTTCTCACATTCTTTTCATTTGACTTTGATTGTATGTTCTCTGTGTCCATCAGTCACATACTACACATAGGGCAGGTGGCCTCCATACCCCATTCTCTCCAGCTGGGGACAAAGGCAAATGGGTTTCCTGGGTGGATGGGGCCCAAAGCTGTTCCCTGGTCCTCTCTTCCTCCATCTGTGTAAACCTCTCTTGGAACTTAGCTTCTGTAGGGCACTTAAAGTGACATACTTAGAGGGTTCAAAATTTTGAGAAAGGGCAGCAGAGAGATTTTAAAGTTCCTTAATCTTCCGGGCCTCATGGTTTTCTGAGTAAGGTCTCCATTCTCTCCATAGTCACCCCCATCCTACCATTTGGATATACTTACACCCTAAAAAATTTCTGAGAAAATGGCATTTTTGCTCAATAACTGTATACAGAAAATATGCTACACCCACAATATGGCCTCTTTGCAAGGTTAGGAGTATTTGACATATAAATTTTGAATGTTCCATATTTCTTCTGAAAGCACATAAAAGACCACTGTTGTTGCTACATCAAAGGATAAGAGCCATGTAATTATGACATCCTACATGTTAGTTAGATTATGCTAGAATTAATTCTTGGGGTCAGGAGATGGTCCTGAGCCTTCAGGAGACGGAGGTTTGCTTACCGCTTGGGCAAAGCTCGTACGGATGCCAAAACGAGCTGCTTCTCCAGAGCTTTGTGCAATCCCACGCGATCCCTCACCGTGCGGGAGAGACGTGGCTGGCATTGCGAGTGGAGCGATCTGGAGCAGCCTGTTCCGCACCCCCAAGGGGGTCGAGCCCGGAACAGCGCCCCTGGAAGACAAACAGCGGCCGACTTGGCTGTTCTCTGCGTGCTTCCCCCAGCCAAGTCTCCATAGACAAAAGGCCCAAGAATACCAAGGCACCAGGGCCATGTTCCAAAGGGCAATCATTACGGCCACTTTTGCAGACTATTTGTGCTTCTTATTCTGGCCGCACAGGGGCTGCAAGTTTCCGGTCATTTCAGGTCAGGAAACAAAGCTCAGAGAACAAGCGAGTCTTTTCTTGTGGAAACTAATTCATTTATAGGCTTCCTATCCATTTCTGTCCTCCTTCTTGGCTTCAAGTTATTTCTCTTTGTTACCACCTCACAGAGGGTGAGTCAGTGAAAAACCAGAATTCAAATCAGCTTTGTCGATCTTTACACACAACTCAGAAGGCTTAGCTGCAAGGGTGTTTTGTGTGTGTCCCCCCACCCCCCCACCTCCCTTTCTACTTAAAAAAAAAAGCCATTCTTTCTGTTTTCGTTCTCATTTTCATTTCTCATCCTTTTTCATCAACCCCAAGTCTTCTGAATTGTCCTGAACCTGTTTATTTGCTTTGGTTTGAGTTCCTACTTCTCTCTCCTCCTGATCTTTGGTCTTATAAATTTGAGAAAAACTAGGACAGCAATGGGGCACTGATATTTGACCTTAAGTAGTTCATCCAAACATTTTTTTGCTCATTAATTAACTTGAAATATACAATTTCAGGCCCTGGCTGGTAGCACGGTGGATACACACCGGCCTGCGAACCCGAAGGTCGCTGGTTAGATTCCCAGCCAGGGCACGTAACCAGGTTGCAAGCCAGGTCTCCAGCCAGGTCTATGGCTGAAGGCAGGTGAAAGGCAACCATACATTGATGTCTCTCTCCCTCTCTGCCTCTCTCCCTTCCTCTCTTTCTGGAAATAATAAATAAATTATTTTAAAAAGAAAAAGAAATGTACAATTTCAAGGAGAAATTTCAAGGAGCTTATCCTGTATGAGTGCAAGTACTTCAGAGAATGTCACCCACATGCAATTCCAGAAAGGCAGTGCTGCCCTCCTCGGTTGGGATTTGTACGTTAATCCATTGGTTTCCACGCTACTTGGTTAAGAGAAGAAGGTTTCAAGTGCTACTCACTCTTACGCAGTGCAACTTTCTCCCAAATTATTTTCCTTATGCACTTTTCTCTTTGTCTCTCCTGTAACTCCTCCTCTCCTGCTTTGGGCTCATTCAGGGTCCCATAAACAGCAGCAGCTTCCCTAGGGGTCAGCCAGTCTAAGCTGGACACGCAAGCGATGTAATGGTGTTTCCAAGCACCATACTCATGGTCCGTTGGCGTGTAGGGCAGAAACCATCCGAACCTGATGCATTTGGGCATCCATAAGCAGTCCTTCAGAGAAAGAAACAAGAAGGAATGGTGGTGAGCTTTTTACAGGTCAGTTTCCCAGTAATAATGCTTTCAGGGACACAGATAATTTTTTTTTAATACTTTAAGATTTCTAGTGCAGTAGACTTGCCCTCTAAACTTGTCTCTGAAAGATGAGAACCATTCCTTACTCCGTAGGAAAACCATTCTTTGATGAACAGGTTATTATATATAAATATATATGCTAGTCATCTTTGTATACCCACCTACTGTCCCCATAGCATTTAGTGATTTTAACCCTAGATTCCGAGGCCTGCTTCTAGCCATGGTGTAGTTTGTTTCAGACAAGTCCTGCCACTGAGGATACGTTTGACTGAATGACATGTTATTGCCAATATGCAACTGGTTTTGATACAGGAAAACAGCAAATATCATGTGGCTTAATCAAATTAAATGTCTAGACCAAATATCATACAACAACTATTTGAAGTCACTATGGAGCTACCTGTGCAGCCCAACCTGAGAGAGAAGGGAAACCCAGAAGTGGCCTGACTGTGGGCCCCACTTTCAAACCAGGGAATTGACAAGGCCAAGGTCAAATTGAGGCTGACAAGCAGAGCAGAAAGTTGTGAGTGGAAGTCTTACAAGCTATAAAGACTTTTAGGCATTCTCACAGGCAAGAGAGGAAGCAAACTTAAATTCAGGGCCCAGTAAGGGGAGGAACACTGGTAACAACCCCAGGCTTTCAACAGAGATCCTTTTCAGTAAGGATGAGAAGGAACTGGATAAAGTATCACCAGGGCTGAAGCTAGTTTTGAAATAACTCATTCTCTGATTAGATTTAAGGGTCCTATTCCTAGGTAGATACAAACGCCAGAACCAAAACCAAATTCTTTCTGTAGGAAGATAATATTATCTAGAGACTCAGATTATTACATTAACTTTACACTCAGTATCTGGTACTCAATCAAAAACACCAGGCACATGAAAAAGACAATTACTTGTTTCTTCTTTTGTCTTTGAGTAAACAGAGAGAGACACTCAGGAGATCTACTTGTTGTAATTATCAGACATGAACTTTAAAAAGAAAAATCAACCTATAATTAATATGTCTAAGAAATGAAATGGCTAGGTGGAAATTTTTAGCAAAATAATCAACATTCTAGCATTTAAAAATATAACTGAGTTTTTTAACTCAATGGACTAGTTTAAGAGCAAATTAGAATCCAGCTAAAGGGGTAATTAGTAAACTGAAAGGCTGCAAAGAAAGTCCAGGCTGAAACACTGACAGCCAAAAGGATGGGAAAGACTGTGAGAGAATGTGAAACGTATGGGATATGGTGGGTCATTCTTAGATAAATACTGGAATCCCACAAGGAAAAGAGAAACACTATATAAACACATAGCATCTGAGAACTTTTCAAAATGTATAAAGGACTTTAAATCTCAGATTTTAACAAATCACTGCAAAACACAAATCAGGATAAATACACACACATACATACACACACACCTATCTTCTAGCCACATCATGATAAAATTACACAAAATCAAGAGAAAAACATCCTAATATGAGCTAGAAAAAATAGAAATGTTAGATTTAAGGGAATAATAAAACTTCCCACTCAACAAATAGTTATGAAAGAGAAAACAATGGAAAATTTTCAAAGTACTATAAAAAAATGAACCGCTAACCTAGAGTTGAAATTTACAGTGATAATAACCTTTAAATATGAAGGTGAAGCCTTGGCTGGTGGCACAGTAGGTAAAGTGCAGGCCTGCGAACCCAAAGTTCACTGGTTTGATTCCCAGCCAGGGCACATAACCAGGTTGCAAGCTGGGTCTCCAGCCAGCTCTGTAGCTGGAGGCAGGTGAAAGGCAACCATACATTGAAGTCTCTCTCCCTCTCTGCCTCTCTCCCTTCCCCTGTCTAAAAAAATGATAAATAAAATCTTTTAAAAATAAATTTTAAAATAAATAAATAAATATGAAGGTGAAATAGAGACATTTTTAGATAAAAACTACGAGAGTTTGTTAGCAGCAAGTTGCACGAAAAGAACTATTAAAGAGAATTCAGAAGGAAAATGATCCCAAATGGAAACTCGGAGAGCAGGAAGGTATGAAGAGCAACAGAAAAAGTAGGTATGTTGTTACTTATAAATAAATATTAACTGTATAAAATAATAGTAACAAGGGGGGTTGGGAGCTGGGTGAAAAACAAAAACGGATTAGGAAGTTTAAATTGTTAGTTACAGAATAGTCACAGAAATGTAAATTTTGGAGCATAAGGAATGTTACAGTCAATAATATCATAGTAACTATGTATGGTGCTAAGGGGGTACTAGAAGGATTGGGGGGCCACTCTGTAAAGTACATGATCGTCTAACCACTATATTGTACACTTGAAACTAATACAGAATAATATTGAATATAAGCTGTAATTTAAACATAGTCAGTTTTTAAAAGAAAATAATAGCAATAAAATCTTAGGAGCTTTATATATTTAAATGTCTGCATATTTTATATATACTTAAAAATGTATATAATTGTGTATGACATTGAAATATCAGACAACAGTGCTGGCTGGTGTGGTTCAGTAGATTGAGTGCCAGTCTGAGGACTGGAAGGTCACTGGTTCGATTCCTGGTGAGGGTACATGCCTGGGTTGTGGGCCAGGTCCTGGTTTGGGGCATGTGAGAGGCAACCAATTGATGTATCTTCCCCTTTCTCTTTTCCTTCCCCTCCCTCTAAAAATAAATAAATAAAATCTTTAAAAAGCATATCCAACAAAAGCATAGAAACAAGGGGAAGAGAAGGATAAAGGTAAAATGCTCCAAGCTCTTTGCATTAGCTCCTAAGTGGTACAATAACCCTAGGATGAGTGTTGTCATCTTTACAGTAGCCATGAAAGAACTTCTAAAGAATTCATGATTAACAATCCAAAAAATACTGATAACTAATATTTAAGTGCTCCAAAAGGAGACAGGGAGAGAAGCAAGATACAAAATATATGGAACAAATTAAAAATAAATGATAAAATGGTAGACTTAGGCTCAAATATATCAGTATTTACATAAATGTAAACAGACCAAATTACCCCAGCTAGAAAGTAAAGACAGCTAAATGTTAAAAGAACAACAACTGCCACCATATTCTTATTATGACATTTTTAAATAGAAGGACCGAGCAAGACTGAAAGTGGAAAGATAGAAAAGCATACTGTGCCATGCTGGGACTCCCCCATGACATCGCACGGGGCCCATCACCAAGAGCCAGGTTTCCCTGAGACAAGGATCTCAGAGCAAGCCCACCCAGGAAAGAGTGTAAATTAAGGACTTGTTTTTAAATTATGTCTATCATTACATTGAGTTCAACCTTTTAGAAGGAAATGAAGAGACGAATAGGCCAGAGCTAAAATGAATGACAGAGGATATTGAAGATTACGACTTATCCTTTTCAACAGACATTAGCTGAAGAGAGCTCAGTCCAAATTGTGGTTGTACACCAATTTTCAAGGTGATTTATCATGGATAAAATGATAATATAGAAAAACCAAAGCTTCACTAATTTTTATGAAAGCATGGACTCCTTTAGCCAAGATAAAGTATTTTCTAAATAATGGGAGTATTTAAAAATCATTAAATTTACATGAATTATTAGAATAGTGTATAACCCCTTACTTCCAAAATAAATTACTGTAACTTACCCCCGTTTTTTTCTTAAGGGAAAGTTAAATTTTGGGTCAGATATCCTCAGTTGTCTTTAGGGAAGAAAGTTACCCCCAATGGCCCCGTTAGAGATTACTGTTGCATCTGGGGCCCATTACTAAGAAATGACAAGTGGTAAACCTGCTCAGTTAAAAATTTCCAGGGCCAGCTGACTTGTGCTGCAGCACTCAGATCTTTCGGATTCAGAAAGGAAAAGATATAGAGAGAAATGACGCGTGGCAACACTGTGGAGAAATCCACTTTGGTCACTTGCATCCTTTCTGAGAACTGGTCGTGGAAAAACCTAAGAAGAAAGATACAGAAATTTAATTCAGAACACTCATATCTAAAACTGGCTAAAAATCCAGTATAAATACTAGTCATTGTTCTTTCCCTAATGGTCTATCTTTCAAAAGTAATTAAATCCTAAATAGTATGAGCTGTGTTTTTAGAGAATACTACGTCCACTTTCAATGATTCATGCCAAAGAAGGTGAATAACAAAAATACCTAAAATCCACAGGAAAAAAAAATCTGAAGTAGATTTAGATGTTTAATCTAAAAATCCGAAGTTTCTTTCCCCCTTTTCCGTCACCCTAAATTCAGTAAAACAGCAAGACCTGTTAGCTCTCCCTCCACAATACAGTCCCAAATTCAGCCACTTCTCTTCTCTGCCACTCTCGCCGGCCTGGGGCACCTCTCCTGATCGAACATAGCAGCCTTAGGATTGTCTCCCTGCTTCCACCCTAGGCCTCCTAGACCCATTCTCCTCACACAGCCCAAGTGGCTTTTCAGAACAAAAATTAGATGATGCCCTTATGTGAGTGAAAACTTACAATGGCTTCACAACGCAGTTAGAATAAAACCTCTGGCTAGATCGCACATAGTGGTGAAATATTAAATAAATGCCTTCCCCCTGACACCAGGAACAAGGTAAGGGTGTCCCCTCTCACAACCTCAATTTAATGGATATTGGACACCCTAGCCAGTTCAACAAAACAAGAAAAATAAATAAATAAAAGGCATACATATTGAAAAGGAAATATGACTGTCTCACTGTACGTACCATGTACATGGAGTTTACAAAGCAACAATTACAAATAACTATGGAACCTACAAAACAACTATTGAAATGGTTGAACTTATGAATATAAAATTATTGAGGCCTGGCACCAGCCTGTGAACCCAAAGGTCGCTCCCAGCCAGGACACATAACCAGATTGCAAACAAGGTCTTCAGCCAGGTCTGCAGCTGGAGGCAGGTGAAAGGCAACCATACATTGATGTTTCTGTCCTTTTCTTCCTCCCTCCCTGCCCTTCTCTCTAAAAATAATAAATAAAATATTAAAAAAATAAAATTTATTGATAATTTTCTTTTATTACCTTTTTAATGTTTGTAGGATTTATAGCAATAACCTCTATTTCGTTTCTGATACTAGATAATTTGTGTTTTCTCTCTTTTTTTCTTGGTTACTCTTGTTAGGAATTTATCAATTTTATTACTATTAAAAAAAACTTTCATGTGCTTACTATTTACACATTGTATCTTTTCTTATTCTTTTATTTATAGCCAATCAGTTTCTTTATATTTAAAGTGCATCCCTTGTGGACAGGACACAGTTCTTGTTGTTTTTAGCTCATTTGACAAATAGCCCTTTGTTTGAGCATTTAGGCCCCTTTAATATAGTGATCGATATGGTTGAATCAGAGTTTTAATTTTGTTTGTTGTTTGGTTGTTTTATCTGTTTTATGAAACTTTATTTCCCCTCTTTTGCCTTGGTTTGAGTTTAATGTTTTTGTATCCCTCTTTAATTCCTTTAATGTCTTTAAGAATACATCTTTAAATACATTTTTAAATTGTAGTAGGAAATGTGATATGCATCTCCCACTTTTCATAGTCTACTTAGAGTTAATATTAATGTAAAATTAAGAAACTACACTGCAGCAGTGTAGTTCTCACTATTCTTTGTGCTTGTGTTGTCCCGTATCCTGCACCTACATACAAATCCCATGATACATTGCTTTTGTTTTAATAGTCATATATATTTAAACAGCTTAAATATTTTATTTTCCCACCCATTTACCATTTCCTGTGCTCTTCATTACTGCTTATAAATCTCAGTTTCCATCTGGTATCAATTTCCTTATCCTGAAGGACCTTCTCTAGCATTTCTTACCGCAGGTCTTCTGATAACAAATTTTGTCAGTTTTCTTTCACCTAAAAATTTCTTTATTTCACCGTGATATTTGTGGGACTCTCATGATTCCATTAATTAATTTAAATAATTTTCATCTTGTGCCCAATCTGGTTTTGCTGTTTCTTCTCCTCCTCCTTCTCCACCTTCCTCTTCCCCCACACCCACATTATTTTAGTAAGTCAAAGGCATCATATCATTTTACCTATAAACACTTTAATGTGTAAACTAAACAAAGAAAACATTTAAAATATATATTCTAATACTACCATCATACCCAAATAAATTCAACAATATCTTAATGTGACATCTATAAAGAAAACATTTTATATGACACCCATCAAGAATACTTCTTACATTGCATTTCAAGCTGCCTAAGCACAGATGGATCTTGAATAAATACAAAATCCAGGGCCCTATCAAAGTGATCACCTTGGGGCAGTTTAGGCCAGAGACCTTGAACAGCCCAGGAAGGGGGCACTGCTAGCCCTGCAGCCACCAACTATAAAAACAAACAAATGAGCAAAAAACAATTGTCCTTAGATATTAGCAATCAACACCTGCTAGAGTTCCAAGCCACCAGACAGTCATCATTGAATAAGAAGAATCACTAGAACAAAAAGGTTTGGAAGCAATCCAGGTATCAGTAACTCAAACTCTTCCCTGGAACCTCTAGTCTCCTCCAAGCTTCATGGAGTTACAGATATTTGTGACCAACCTCAGAGCTGATAGGAAACTCTGGCAATCAGAACCTACCAGAATTCATTTACCTCAGACCATTGGGTTTATAGAACTTTTTCTCACAGCTAAGTGGCTACTTCTGCCCTTGGTCCTGATGAACACAGATGAACTCACAAAAAATCATTCATGGCTCTGAACAGATTTTATTCTGCAATGTGTCTTCTCTGACCCAAATTCTCATAGAGTGGAAAGTGTCAATGTGAAATGAAAATGGCACCTTAGTTATATTCATGAACAGGCTGCTGAACATCATTAGATCTGGAGAAAGTCTTGACTGTGAATTAACCCAAATGGCTGACTTAACTTGGGCCTCATCTACAAGTCTTGGGAGAAGGACAGGTCTTACCATGCAACAAAATACCAACTAATACATGTGTGCGTGTGCGTGTGCATGTGAGTGAGGTGAGCAGGAGAGCAAAGGATGGACTTGTGCCTGTCCTGGCAGTATGTAGTGTCCACAGACAGAAATGCCACTTGGGGACTCTTGTCAATATTGATATAGGTTAACATCTGTGCCAACACCGAGAACGGTTCATCTCAACGGATCTCAGTCTAACTCATCACTGCCGGAGGCAGGCTCCACAGTCACCTCACTGGCCCTTGACAGACCATTCTCTCTCCCTTAGAATTACAGAGTAGATCCTTAAAATAAGATACAAAACAGGGATGTTTTCAGCCCCTTTTTTAAAAGATGGGTCTCAGTGTCTTTGGCATTTTTGTGCCCACCTCCCTCCTTACCCTACAGCCTCTCCTGTTCCATACCAGCAGGGCAAAGGGGAAGAGCGGAGTCTGAGTTACTTTATAAAGAAAATCTCAATTATACGTGTTTTTATATTTGTTCCTTGTCCGCGCCGCTACAAGGACACAGTCAAGGATAATGAATCTTAAGTAAAGAAAATGCTTCAGTCACATTAAAAAAAAATCAGTCCATGAGCAGCAGAAGCAGGGTAGTTTGCAGCAATCACCCTGTGGCTCATTGCATTTTAGTTAATGTTGCAAAGTAAGAAATCTGTGAAGAGGAATAACAACATGGAAGGAGACAACGAATGAAATGTGCTTTGCTTGTTTATTGTGACAAGGATGGCTTCGTTTAAATAATTCATGATAATGTTTTGCAGTATGCTACTGAATGTACAATGTGTACTTTGCAAAAATAACAAGGCTTAGTAATATGCGACTTGAATCTAATTCTCTGCTCTTCAATTTCTGATAAGAAGTAAAAGCAAAGCTGCCAAAATTGTGATGAAAATGGCTGAGAAAACAGTCTGGAGAGGGGGCCTGGGGAGGGGTGAGTGGGTTTGGCAGGGGTACCTGTTCTCTAGTTGCCTAGGTACCTCTTAGTCTTGCCTTCTGGCTTTACAGACACTTTGTGTAGCCTGGTGAGGGTCTGTGTTAAATGGGTTTACGCAGAGGCCAATGTGACACAGAATAACTACGCGGATTGGGGTGAAGGGGAAATGGAAAACCAGGTGCCGAAGTCTTCAGTGAATAAGAGAGCACAGCCATAAGGAGGGGAGATTGAAGAGGTTTTTAAAATAGATGTAAAATAATTTGTATATTCTAATGCATAGTTATATAGATGGAAGCATGTGTGCATAAAAAGTAGGTTATATGTGGGTGGTCGGGTTACAACCAGTTAGTGTTGTCCTCTTTTAGTTTATCGGGGTTTTTCAATGCTTCTTCAAAAGTGTGGTATTGCCCTGATTGGTGTGGCTCTGTTGGTTGGGCATCATCCTGTAAAACAAAAGGTTGCTGGTTCGATTCCCCGTCAGGGCACAGGCCTGGGTTGCAGGTTCAGTGCCAGGCCAGGGTGCATACTAGAGGCAACCGACCAATGTTTCTCTTTCACATCTGTTTCTTTCTCTCTCATTCTTCCTCTCTTACCCTCTTTCTAAGGATAAATAAAATCTTTTCTAAAAAAACCTGGGTCTTACTATTGAATAAACAAATACAGCCCAAATCTTCATACATGTTCCCTCTAGGTGGACACTCATTCTCCAAGTCTTTGCTTGTTTACCTCCTATTCTGTCTTCAAACTCCAGCCAAACCCTCAAACAAGGCTTTTCAAATCGCTTAGACTAGGTGAGATCCCCATTACTTTTTCTCTGTCACCTCACATAGTCGGAGCTATTTATTTGATACCTATCAAGCTGTCCAGGCCTGACTTTGATGGTGGAAAATAAAGAATAAGGCATGCACCCAGACTTGTCATTGTTGTATCATTGCGGTATGGCTTTCCCAGTTATTATACAACTGTGGCCAATGGAGAAGCGTGGTGCTGGGAAAGGAGCAAGAAATTTTACCTGGAAACCGGCCTGGTAGACCCAAGTCACGTAACTGGTCAAAAGTTTTGTTTTTGTTTTTCAAGAATATAGACAACCATAGAAGGTGATAGTGGATTTCTAGGGTATAGTTGGAACCTTCCTCCACATCAGACTGACCATTCCTGCTGCCCAGACACTGTCCTGCTCAAGGCTACACCTATGGAGTACTCCCTATCTAATGCTACCTCATACCCTTTGCTGACACCTGTATCCTTTACACTTGATGCATGCTGTTATGCATACTGTATGTTTGTGTTTCCATTCCTGTTGACTCTCAAACCCAGTCCTTTCTTGGACCCACTACTCAATGTCTGTTTCCTCTGCTGGACTGTAGGTCCCATAAAAGAAGACATGGTGGCTGTCTTCCCTTTTGCTCTGTCCCAGCATCTAGGATGATGCTCACAGTTTGGAAAGGGGCTAAATAAATGGGCGTAACTTAGAATAAAAAATGAAAAATAATCAAAGTTGGAAAAAGAAAATCACTGCATGTATTAATTTCCTGTTGTCCTTGTAACAAATAACCACCAACTTAGTGGCTTTACAGCAGTATGGATTCACGCTCTCCATTCTGGAGGTCAGAAGTCTGAAATTAGGTTTTCGGAGCAATAGCCAAGGTGTTGACCCTTCTGGAGGCTCTGAGGGGAGACTGTGTCCTTGCCTTTTCACCCTCTAGGAGCTGCCTCTATTCCTTCAAAGCCAGCAGCATAGGATCTTCCACTCTCTCTCTCTTTCTCCCACTGCTCCATGACCACATCTCTCTAACTCTGATGCCTTTTGCATCCCTTGTAAGGATCACCGAGTCCCAGTAATGCAGGGTAATTCCCCATCTCACAGACCTTAGTCACATCTGCACAGCCCCTTTGCCATATAAGGTAAATCACAAGTTCCAGGGGTTAGACAGGGACACACTTGGAGGCCATTATTTAGTCTATCACACTACTCAACTTCTGAGATGTGGAAAATACCCCAAAATGTTTACAGTGGTGTTAACTTGCACTCTCAAATATCCAACGAGAGGCATGGACAGTCCCCTTTTTAGTAGACAAGCCTTAGTCTACTAAAACATGAACGTCAGAGGGCAGGACTACCCTCTGGTAAGTGTTGAACCCCATGCAGCCAGAACTATGCCTAAGACACAGTAGGTACTCAGTACATATTCGTGGGATGATGAATGAATAGACTTTAGCTTTCCCACTGATCATTTACCTCCCCGTTCCTTAGGTAAAATGATCTTAATGCAGTGGTCGGGTGGTTCTATGGACGCTGACTTCATCCCTGGCTCCACAAAGTACATAATGAAAGCCGGGCCTATTCCAGTGGGTCAGTCCCACGCACGCAGCAGTTAGCCAGAAGTGGGCATGGACCTAAACTAGTCCCATCAGAGTGAAGCACAAAGAAACACTTTTTTCTTTGGGACATCATGGGGGAAATGTAATAAATGAAGCCAAGACTGCCAAAGGCAGAAGAGTGGGACAATGAGAAACAAGATACTGGTTTTATTATTAAACCTCTGGATCAGGATTTAACTGTATTTTTTTGGTGATTAGATATTGAGCATCTTTTCATACATCTGTTGGCTATCTTTATGTCCTCTTTGGATAAATGTTTATTCAGATCCTTTGCCCATTTTCTTATTGGAGTTTGATTTTCTTTTGATGTTGAATTTATTTTCTTTATAAATTTTGGATATTAACCCATTATCATTATTGGAGAATATGCTCTCCCATTCAGTGGATTGTCTTTTCCTTTTGATAATGGTATCTGTTGCTGTGCAAAAACTTTTTACTTTGGCCCTTGCTGGTGTGGTTCAGTTGGTTGGAGCGTTGACTCCTGGTCAGGGCGCATACCTAGGCTGAAGGTTTGATCCCTGTTGCGGCGCTCGTGGGAGGCAACCAACCAGTGTTTCTCTCTCACATTGATGTTTCTCTTTCTCCCTTCCTATCCCTAAAATCAATAAACATATTTTTAAATTAAAATAATCCTTTTTAGTTTGATATAGTTCCATTTGTTTTTATTGTTTGTTTCCCTTGTCCAAGGAGATATAGCAAAAAAAAAAAAATAGTGCTACAATGTCTGAGATTTTACTGCCTATGTTTTCTTCTAGGATTTTTATGGTTTTTAGTCTTACATTTAAGCTTTAATCCATTTTGAGTTTATTCTTGTGAATTGTGCAAGAAGGTGATGTAGTTTCACTTTTTGCATGTTACCTGTCAAATTTTCTCAACCTCATTTATAGAATAGACTGTCATTACCCCGTTATATGTTCTTGCCTCCTTTGTCAAATATTAATTGATCATAAAGGCATGATTCTGGGCTCTCTATTCTGTTCCATTGATCTATATGTCTCTTTTTATGCCAGTACCATGCTGTTTTGATTACTATGTTCTTATAGTGTAGTTTGCTATCAAGTGGCATCATTCCTCCAATTTTGTTCTTCTTTTTCAAGATTGCTGTGACTATTCAGGGTCTTTTGTGGTTTCATATAAATTTTTGGAGTATTTGTCCTAATTCTGTGAAATACATCTTTGGTATCTTGATAGGAATTGTGTTGATTTTATAGATTGCTTTGGGGTAGTACGGACATTTTAATGATGTTAATTCTTCTTACTCATGAACATGGCATGTGCTTCCATTTATTTGTATCTTCTTCATTTTCTTTCTTCAGTGTCTCATAATTTTCTTAGTACAGGTCTTTTACATCCTTGGTTAAATTTATTCTTAAATTTTTATGTTATTTTTTTGATGCCATTGTAAATGGGATTGTTTTCTTTTTGTAAATTTTTTATTGAATTATTGGCATGACATTGGTTAATAAAATTATACAGGTTTCAGGTGTATAATTCTACAAACTCATCATCTGTATATTGTATTGTGTATTTATCACCCCAAGAGGATTGTTTTCTTAATTTCCCTTTCTGATAGTTTACTATTGGTGTATAAAAATGCAACTGATTTCTGGGTATTTATTTCCTATCCCACCACCTTACTGAATTCATTTATTCTAGTAGCTTTTTTGGTGGCATCTTTAGGGTTTTCTGTATACAGTATCATGTCATCTGCAAATAGTAACAGTTTTACTTATTCCATTCCAATTTGGATGCCTTTATTTTCTCCTTCTTGTCTGATTGCTATGGCTAGGACTCCCAGTGCTATGTTCAATAAGAGTGGTGAAAGCAGGCATCCCAGTCTTGTTCCTAATCTTCAGAAAAACATGTAAGTGTGTGCACTGAGTATGATGTTGGCTGTGGGTTTGTCATATATGGCCATTCCTTTCATTTTTCTTAAAAAATAAGGAAAATCAGGGTAGCTCCAGGGCTAGTGAAGTCAAGGACTCAATAATGTCATCAAGGGCCAAAGATTTTCTATATTGGCCTACTCAATGATTTGCTTTGATCCTCAGGCTTGTCCCCTAAGATGGGTCCCAAATGACTAGTGTGAACATTAATTTTCACACAACAGAGACCTCAGGCTAGGTGATTGGAAGAGGGCATGTCCCTATCTATATCCCTTTGGAAATGAAAAAAATGCTGCCAGCTGCTACCTAGCAGCCACTCTCTTAGGTCTCCTTGGGCAGAATTAATATGTACGCACCCTTTCCTAACCCAGACACCACCAAGGCAGGTGGAACTATCATGATTCTGTCTAACCTAACTCACCCTTGGTGGGGTGAGGTGATCAGTCCCCCTGAAGCACATGATACCTGGGGAAAAAAATAGGGCTTCTGTCAGGAACAGGAAGAGAAAATGGGCAGGGGGGTAATCAACAGTGACAGGCCCACCAAAGAGGCATTGAAGAAAGAAGCAGAAAGATCAATGCAGTTGCCTAAGTGTGTAACCAACTCATCCTTTGTAGATGCCAGTCCCTTTTCTTCAAAACTCTTTTTTTTTCTTTTTTCTTTTTTCTTTTTTTTTTTATTTAATCTCAGTCCTCTTCTTTACTTTTAAGATACCACTTGGGGGGTATTTCTATATTTTATTTTTAAGGTTATTTTATTTTATTTCTTACAGCAAGTCCCAAAATATTTTTAAAGCATTTCTTATTAAAGTCTTGTTGACATCCAATATTTATTAGCTTGAGATGTACAACAGAGTGATTCAACATTTATATAACTTTACAATGTGACCAGCACAATAAGTCTATTAACCATCTATCACCATACGAAGTTATTGTAATTTTATTAACTATGTTTCCTGTGTTTCATACTACATCCTCATGGCTTATTCATTTTATAACTGGAAATTTGTACCTATTCCTCCTCCTTCACCTTTTCCACTTATTCCCCTTCTCCTCTACTCTGACAACCATAAGTTTGTTCTCTGTATCTGAGTCTGTTTCTGTTTTTTTGTTGTTGTTGCTATTCATTTATTTTGTTCTTTTTTTTTAGACTCCACATTATACAAAAATCATATGGTATTTGTTTTTTCCTATATGACTTATTTCAATTAGCTCAATTCCCTCGAGGTCCATCCATGTTGTCACCAAATATCTGGCCCAGGCTGAAGCTAAGCAAATCTTACATCAATAAAGTCACATTGCTCCTTAAGGTAATTTGAATTGCACTTCTTTTATTTGTACGTGAAAGCAATCTGACCACAAAAATCAAAAGAATAACAGAGGGAGTTGGGGGAAAGATGAGAAACATTGCTGAATGCTTACTGTGTACTTTGGGCCATGCTACCGCTGCCTCTCACACACGCTGGGCTGCTCTCAGGCAGCCCCTCTACACTAATTCTGCTGTGACCCTCCTGGACATTTTCTAATGAGAGTCTTAAATACAGAACGCAGACATATAGTACCTTGAAACCTTGTCTCCATTCCCCCCTACCCCCACCAAATTTTCTGTGAATGCGACTTCTCCTATGCAGAGTTTAAGGGGATACTTGGTAGATCTGAAAGCTAATATATATTTTACCAATGGCTGCTGCATTTGGGAAGTTGTGCAATGAACTTCAAGAGGTGCCATTCACACAGATGACAGTGTGAAATACTCCCTGGTGCCTGTGACAGGGCACCCTTAGGTTTTTTTGGTTTTTTTTTTTTAAGATTTTATTATTTTTAGAGAGAGGGGAAGGGAGAGAGGGAGAGAGACATCAATGTGTAGTTGCCTTTCACCTGCCTGGCTTGCAACCTGGTTATGTGCCCTGGCTGGGGAATCGAACCAGCGACCTTTGTGTTCACAGGCCAGGACCTTATCCACTGTGCCACCAGCCAGAGCACCCTTAGGTTTTATTACTGTGCATAATTCCTTTTGGATTTGCTTTATTGAGGTCTTGAATTAAATAAGTCTTAAATGAAGCAGAGCATTAGTAATCACCTCTTTTAAAAAAACTTTTAGTATCTTGAAAATGTTTTTCCTCCTGAGAACTATCAGATGAACATTTTTTTCTGATTACCTTTTTGTTATTGTAATAGGAGTGTTTTAGACATCTTCATTCATTCAATAAGATTTATTGAGTGATTCCTATGTACTTGGTATTGCTCTAAGTGTTAGGGCCAGAAAGAGTCACCAGAAGTTCTCCTATTCTAGTGGGCAGGTGGACAATAACTAACCATATATGTGCTGTATATAACATAATGCTGGGGTGCTAAGTGCTACAAAGGTAAGTTCAACATTAAGCAGAGAGACACCATTTATAAAATGGCAGTGAAAACTTCAAGTGCATGGGTTTACTAGTAAAAGCCAATGAACCTCTCACCATCTGCTCTCCTTCTGTCCCCATCCCCAGCCAATTAAACAACTTTGGGTTTTTAATTGGGTTTCTCCTTTTCTTTTGAACTCAAAGGTTTTCTTTCTTAGCTTCATCCTCCCCTAACCTCCATCCCTCCACCAAACAAGAAATATTAATTATTTCATATGATTGCCTATGACCATGTGATTTCTGTGAAAGGACAGGAACACATCCAGGCTAGGAGCTGGAGGGAGGGAAGAGTCAAGATGACTTGAATCTTAAGACTGTGTTAGATTATCAGAAACCCAGTGTGTCCCTTGTGTCCCTGCATACCCGCCTCTCCTCTCCATTGCCTCTAGGCAGAAGTATTCTTTCAAACGGATGATCAGTAACTCAGAATGATGTAGCTGTTCTACATTCAAGGTCAACCTGGAATGATGTTGTCTACAAGATTTTCCCACAGTTCCCAACTGAGACACGCATTCTTAAGTGAGCCCTCCCTGGGGTGGCCTGGGGAGAGGGGTGGGGGTACTGACGTTGGGGGTGGGGCGGGGAATGGTGCTTTCCTAACTGTACATTGGTACATTTCTCTGCCTCTGACCCCATCTCCAGTTGGCTCTGAGGGAGACAAATAAGGAAAGTGAATCCTTCACTGATCATTATCTCCCATTCCCTCTGCGAAACGCATACACATACATAGACGATCCACATCCATCTTGGAACTGAATTTGCCTGAGTGTTGCCCCACCCACTGGGCAGAGCTGCAAGTTTGAACAGCTCCAGCCTTGGACTGAAAGGCCTTTGTGTGGGGCGTTGCCCGCACTGAGCAACTTGAAACCGGTCTCACCAGTGTGGCTGGGAGACAGGTGCAAACTCCTTGCAGCTTCTTCAAGCCTGACCGGAGGCAAACAACCCAGCTTCCTTTAAGGAGTCACAGGAAAGGTGATCCCACCAAGTGATAGGGGGATGACACCCTGGAAACCATTCAACTGGTGACCACCAAAGCACAATGTCCTGGGGGAAAGGCCATGATAGAGGCTTATGAAAATTGTTGGGGGTGGGCAATGAGCAGGGAGGGCTTCCCAGGAGAAGTGGCATTTCAGTGGAGGTGATGGAGAATTTGCCAAAGGGACAGTTCAGCAGTGGGCCCTTTGAAAACTGTCCTAAATATCATAAAAGTCCATTGCAGAAATCTTAAATTGTAACAAAATGGAATATTTATTAGGAAGTACATCTCATAGAGATGAAGAAGGAACTTATAAAGGAATTGTGATAGCATATTTCTGACCAATACTGCAATGTCTTATTTAAGTGTCATAGCTCTACTTGATGTAAAACAATATTATTCAGAATTTTCTAAACAAAACATCAAAAACAATGGCTTCTCTGCCTTGAAAACGTTAAGTATTTTGCACAAATATATAACTTGGCTTACATGTAAAGGTTTTAGTTATTCAAATAATGCTAAAATCTACCATTTATTCACAACTTTATTCACAGTTATTGGGGAACAGGGACTATAGAAATAAATGTGATTCCAAAGAAACACTTAACAATTACAAGTTGATTGCCCTTTGACCCAGCAATTCCATTCCTAGGTATATACCTAAAAGAAATAAACATATCCATATGGAAAAACTTGTATACAGATGTTCATAGCACCATTATTCACTGTAGCCAAAATGTATAAACAACTCAAATGTCCATCCACTGATAAATGAATAAATAAAATCTGGCCTAGCCATACAATGGAGTATTATCTGGCAATAAAAAAGAAAGACATGCTGATATATGCTACAAAATTATTGAACTTTGAGAACACTGTAATACATGGAAGTAGCCAGTCACAGAAGACCACATATTGTGTGATCTCATTGATATGAAAAGTCCAGAAAAGACAAAGTTGGAGAAACAGAAGGTAGATCAGAGCTCAGGACACTGCTACTGGGTAGGGGTTTCTTTTGGGAGTGATAAAAGTGTTCTAAACTTCAATTGTGGTGATGGTTACACAACTCTAAATTTACTAAAGCTGTTGACTTGTACCCTTTAAATGGATGAAATTTTTTTCAAAAGATTTTATTATTTTCAGAGAAAGGGGAAGGGAGAGAGGCAGAGAGGTAGAGAGACATCAAAGTACAGTTGCCTTTCACCTGCCTCCAGCTACAGATCTGGCTGGAGACCTGGCTTGCAACCTGGTTATGTTGCCTTGATTAGGAACCAAACCAGGGGACCTCTGGGTTCGCAGGCTGGCACCTTATCTACTGTGCCACCATAAATAGATACATTTTATTGTGTATGAATTATACCTGAATAAAGATGTTGAAAAAGAAGTTGATTGAACTAACTTTAATCTAAAAAGTAAAATGAGTTGGGCTTTAAGATTCAATCTAACCCACGCACAGTTCAAGTGGGATTACACATGGGCGTAGGAGATCTACAGGTGTTGGAACAGGAAGAAATGGCTGATTGAAAGAAATGGGGAGGAAGGAGTATAAGAAAGATGTAACCTAGGCTTTGGAGAGTGAACTGATTGGTGTTCAACAACGAAAACCACCACTACAAATTAAAGATGGTTCAGAGTGCCAAATCCAGAGACCAGAAATTGACACGCAACTTCCCCTAAAATCGGTAGCTCAGAACAAGTCATCGCAGCTTTGTGAAGCTATGAAATACAAACAGCTCTCAGCAGAAACACAGCTGCTAGGAAACAAAGCAAAACAATTTCCCCGAACAGATTAGCTCCATATCCCTGTCCCATAGAAAGAAGAATTCAGATACCAGACAAAGGATTCAATTCCCAGTGACAAAATGTCAGGCCTAATGTTAATAAGCCTCAAAATATATACCAGAAGTTCTCTTGTGCCCCCTAGTGTTGATAACTAAAATTGCTTGGTTTATGATCCAGGAGACACCACCACAAAGCAATTATGGCTATGGGGTTTGGTGTTTTATTTTCTTACCTGGAAAGCCGTCAAGTTGGAGTAAAAGAAAACCTAGCAAATGCCTGCCATTAAAAGTTCTTTTCCCTGATTTTTAAGTGTTGACTGAAGGGCTATTTTTCTGTGCCTTGTTTTTGCAGCTTTTCAAAATGCAACCAGGAAGGTGTACCTCCCCGCAGCGACTCAGGAACTTCGTAAGAGATAGTGGATTCACCACGCCCTGTGCGCCCTCAGATGCAGGAGAAAGCTGACAGCGGAGAAGGTGAGTGAGTAGGCAGGAGAGATGCAATGGCCCATCAAAAGAGATGGGCAGGAAAAGGTGCAAGAGAAAGTGTGAGGTAGGTATTACAGACTAAAATAAGCCAGTTTGGTCTTGCCCAACTCTCAATCAAGTGCTTTTGGGTAGCTACCTAGGAAGGTCAAAGTCCCTCCAACCTCACCACAGGTCGTAGTGGAAGCCACTAATACCTTAGTTTTGAAGCCCAAACCAGTTCCCAGTCTCTTCTGCAGGCTAAAAACCCAGCTCTTCATCCTTAGGGTGGAAGTTTCACTCAATTGAGAAACAACAAGAAACAGTACAAGTTCCGGAAACAGGATTCCATCATTGCCCTCACTGCTGACCTCAGGCTCCCAGAAACCCCCAGGCTGGCAAGACCATTTATCTGGGGGTGAAACCTAGGAAACCATCCCGTCAAGCACCCGCTGCTAGCCTGGCTGACTTCTTCAACGTCCAAGCATGCTGCAGGACTCTCTAGAATATTTTGGTCTGTCCCGCATCCTTAATTTCACCAAAGGGTCTCCATTGGTAACATTCATGTGACAAGATGACAAGCCACTGGTTGTTCTGATAATAACTAATGTCTGATATTTGCTGCGTTAATTAGCAAAGTATCTGGTGGTAACTGAGACTGGACCTTTCCAGAACAATGCTAGTATTAATTCCTGATCCCCCTGGGATTTCAGCCAACACCTTTGGTGACCACACTGTCTTTGCTGGAGTATTTCAAAGTCAGTTGGAGTCATAACAGGAGAGAAGGGGAAGAGTGAGCACAAGGACCTGCTGACAGTCACTGACCACTGAGGTACAAATCTTGCCCATATTCCTCAATGTTGCCACCACGGTTACTTCTCAGATATTTTTCAGATCCATCCATCCATGTAACTAATCTTGACAGAGTAGCAAATACCTACTTGATGTATGTTGCCTGTCCGATAGTTCCAGGGAGGATTTAATATACCAGGAGAATGTCAAAACTTCACTGGCTGAAGCTATTGACAAGTTTTTGCAACAATTAAATATCCCCTGTGGTATGAAGAAATTAAAGCCCCAGAGGTTCCTTTTCCCCCTCAAGGAAGCAGCGGTGGACAAATGTGTTTATAAGGCTTAAATGATCATTTGTCTTTGTTAATTTGTTTGCTTGTTTGTTTTCCTTAGGGAAAAAACCCTTAAAGGTTATAGAAACATTTTACTATATTAATTTATTAAACAACCAATGATAATTATATCAATAGGCCACATTTACCTTAATTGTGATTTAGTGCATCGTAAAAATATCGTGAATAAGAATTCTTGACGTTGCTTGTTAGTCCAGAGGTCAAACCAATGACTTATGAGAGCAACTCTTTCCTCAAAGAGCTATAAGGAGGGAAAAATGACAGTTTTCTGTATAGCTGAATATATTCATAGTTGCTAAGCAATCCTTAGGCAACCTAACCACCTCAGAGCTCGTATTTGCATAGCGCTTGGCAGTCCACAAAGCAATTTCACGTACTTAGTAGAGGTCTCTCCCTTTGGCTTCACCTGCTTTTGGATACAGACAAGCACAGGCTTGTTGGGTGGGCTGGCGGAAAAGGTTGGTGGGAGATATAATTACCCAAGGAGGCCTCTTTCGAAAACAAAGAGGTAAAGAATTCTGGCTCTTGTTTTTGCTCCAGCTAATATGGCCTAGGGAAACAGATTCCAAATATTTCATCTTGAAAGCACCAACAGGCTACCCTTGCTGAACTGTGAAAACAAGGCCATTTGAAATAGGTATGGTTTTATGTACTCACAGTCCTAATCCTTCTTAGCACCCACGGAAATGAAACTTCAGAAATATTGCTCAAGAGCCCTTGTTAGGCCTGTGTCCAGGAAAGACATCCACAAGGAACCAGCATCCACTGGAACCTGGGTCGGGTGACATAGATTAACTCCCTGGTGTGGTTTTTCAGTCGGGCTTTGGTCCTGGCTGGAGAGTCTCCTTCCTTTGCGAACCGGCCTGAACCACACAGGAGCTCTGCAGGCCCATTAGGGTCCAACAAGACCACTGAAGGACTACTTCCTGGGCCACCTTTCAAAGGGGAAAACCCCAGGCCATCGAACTACACAGTTGGCTTAGGAGGGAAGAGAGGATTAAAGAAATACACAGAGAACTATACAAGGGTGGGTTAAATTACCAGCCATCATTACCTAAGATGCGAAATAATGATGACAATAATGATAAGATAAATAATACAATACTAAAAAATTATACAAGGATAAACTGTGTTTCATGTACTCACAGCTGTTAACCTACATTTGCCTACTCATATACATGAACTCTCTCCACGAGGCCAAGAACTCATTTCTTCTCTTCCCTATCACAGTAAACTGTGTGCTTGGAGTTTCCTATTTTGTCCCTGGAGGTACAGAGGAAAGGGGAAACAGGGTTGGAGCCTCCCACAACCTAGGAGTTTGGGACTGGGGTGTGAAGAAACTGTCTTTGGTGCAGACAAATGTAAGTTTATTTTTGTTTAAGGTTACTCAAAAACTAAATTTTTTAGGGGTGTTGACCCCCTCCAAATATGGCACCATGAGGCCCACTATGTCATAGTAGAATCAGCCTTACAAATTAAACTTGTTTTATTCTACAGTATGTAACTCACCTGTCTATTGAGTGACTTGTTGTTAAATGGTGTCCAGGCACTGAATCTTGTGTGGAAACTCTCCATTTCCAGGGTTTTCCTGGAAGAATCCCCAGCTGACATCTCAGTAAATTATTTTCTTCCAGTCCTAGAAACTAGGTTCATTTCAACAGATGTTTAATTAAGATCATCTAGAAACATCCAATGTATCAATATTGTCCTTATTCATTTACATATAGATCCATGGAAGATAATCCATACAAATATACACAGGGAGTTCACATACTCTAAGTCATTGTCATTTGTTCTGTCCTCCTATCATCGCATTCAAATGTGACTCTAAACCACAGTTGTTTTCACTTTGCTGGCAAAATGACTTAGAAATTGGAATGATTCTGTATCAGCCAGGAACATTGACTTGAATTTTTTCTCCCTGGAAAGCAAGACTCTGAACGGCACAAAGATGCCACTCCACCTGCCTATCTTTAAAGGACACAAGTCAAAGAGAATGAAGAGGGAAAAAATTAGGCTAATGTATTATTCTTATTATCCCAATGCTTCTATGGGTTAGGAACCTAGGCACAGCTTAGTGGAGTGGCATGTTAATCTATGAGGGTTGCCTTAGCAAAATATCACAGACCTGGTGGCTGAAACAAAAAGTGTGAGTTTTTCTCTGTTCTGAGAGCTAGAAGCCCAAGGTCAAGGTGCTGTCAGGACCGGGTTTTGGTGAGATCTCTTCCTGGCTCATAAATGGCCACCTTCTCACTGTATTCTCATAAGGACTTTCTTCTACACACACATAGGATAGGGAAGGAGGGGGTTGAGAGAGAGAGAGACAGAGAGAGAGAGAGAGAGAGAAGGAGGGAGAGAAGGAGGGAGAGAGAGAGGGAGGGAGGGAGGGAAGGAAAGAGAGAAAGAGAGGAGAGAGTGATCTGGTGTCTCTTCCTCTCCTTATAAGGATACACATCTTGTTGAATTAAAGCCCCACCCTTATAACCTCATTTAAGTTTTATTACCTCTTTGTAAATCTGTCTCTAAATATAGTCAATATGGGGGAGGGAGTTTAGGGCTTCAAAATATGCATTTGGGGAGACAAAATTAATCCATAACAAGCACCTCTGCTTCAGAGTCTCTCATAAGGCGGCTGTCAAAGTGTTGGCCAGGATTCCAGTCTCATGTGAAGGATCTGAAGCTCATTCATATGGCTGTTAGCAGGATTCAGCTGCTCAGGGGCTGAAGGTCTCAGTTCTCCCTGGCTCTTAGCTGGAGGCCTCCCTTGCCTTCCTGGTCACGGGAGCTTCTCCACAGGGCGGTCCAATAGCAGCTGGCTCCCATCGGAGCGAGCAAATGGAAAAGCAAGACAGGACACACAGTAGAAAAGCTATGGTCTCTTTGTAACCTAATCTCAGGAGTGATATCCCATCACTTTTGCTCTCTTCTATTGGTGAAAACACAAGTCACTAGGTCCAGCCTACACTCAAAGGGAGAGGATTACGTAAGAGCACAAACAATGATGCCTAAAGTGATGCCTAAAGGCAATTTAGCCTTTAGGTCAGTTGCCTTCTTTTCACGCATGCAGAGCACATTTGCCCACTTTTCTAAGGGAGACAACCCAAAAGTTCCATCTTACCAGTGTTTTTAGCTTAAATTCCAGGGGACATGAATGATTCATAGCAGTCTCTACAGATCCAGAAATAGCTCCTGTTGACCTAGAGAGCTCTGAACTAAGAAGGTAAGTTTTCTGGTCCTACCCCCTATATACTATACATATATATGTATGCAATGGTAGATCAGGGAAAGCATAATAAATATACATGACATATAAAAGAGTTAATCCATAACAATTTTGAAATCCTGCTGTAGAAGTCTGGGGCACAATGATTATTTTTAGTCTCAAACAATCACATTCTCTATTAAACTACATTGATGGTTCTTTTGATCATTCCACTCAAAATCTATTTCAAGTTATGTACTTGACTCTAGGCAGTGCTACGTGATACAATTATTTAGAGACATTCCACTCGCTCTCTCTCTTAGTTTTATTGCAAGCATTTTAAGCCTACCACTCTTCCATGGGAAGAACCAAACCCTAAGCCTGCCTTCTCTGAGACAGTGTTTGCTGGACACCACCATCTGGCATTTGGAGACCCTAACAATGCTATGGCCGCCATACCCCTGACCTGGTCCTTGCCACTGGGTGGACTTTAAAGAGGACTTTGTTGATCAAAGGTCTTCTCAGTTGCTTCTTAACCTGTTGAAGATGCGAATCAGTTGCACCTTCCAACCTTGCAAGTACCTGAGTTTTTGGCTGTCTCTGCATTTCTTTAGACTCCTGCTCGCAAACAAGCCAAAATATTTCCTGAACTCCTTTATTTCTTGTAGTACTTTGGCAAATGCAGCCAGTGGTAATGCTCTCATTCTAGTAACACTAATTCTCTAGCTCTTTGCATAAAACACAAGTTCATTAGGTTTATAATATGTCTTTTTTACCCTGTTCAAGACTATAGTTTTATAATTTTTTCCACTGTATAGCATGGATTGCCTTCTTTCTAAGTGTCCAATGGGCAATTCATGGTGCCCATTGAATGGGCACTGGATGTTAATGCTGTATAATTTCAAACATGTTGCTGTTATTACCGTAGCACCCTGGACCAGTATTTGTATCTATCAAACGTTTAGTGTAGAGCCTTGGCTGATGTGGCTCAGTGAGTGGACTGCCAGTCTGTGAACTGAAAGGTCACCAGTTTGATTCCCAGGCAGGGCACATGGCTGTGTTGTGGGCCAGGTCCACAGTTGGGAGTGTGCAAGAGGCAGCTCTCACATCAATGTTTCTCCCCCTCTTTTCTCCCTTCCCTCCCCTGTCTCTAATAAAAATAAAGTCCCTTAAACATATTTAGGAGAGAAATAACAGTAAACTTACACAAAATCTTCTAGAGAATAGAAAAAGTGGGGATTATTACCAAGACCTTTTATGGAATCAGCATAACCTTGTTGCCAAAACTCAACAATGACCTTACAAAAGAGGAATATTATAGGTTTATTATTATAAACATAGATGCAAAAATCCTGATGAAAATATTAGAATACCAAACCCAGCAATGTATAAAAAAGATAATATAACACCACCAAAGTGGATTTATTCTTGGAATGAAAATTTGGTTAGATATTATAAAATCAATGTTCTCATCATTAACAAAATAAAGAAGAAAATTATGTGATAATCTCAATAAATACAAAAAGTAAATTTGATAAGCTTCAATGTCCATTATAACAAAAACAAAATATTAGTCCTGGCTCGTGTGGCTCCATGAATTGAGTGCTGGCCTGCAAACCAAAAGGTTGAAGGTTCAATTCTCAGTCAGGGCACATGCCTAGGTTGCAGGCCGGGTCCCCAGTTGAGGGCATTTGAGAGGCAACCATACATTGATATTTCTCTCCCTCTTTTTCTCCCAACTTCCCCTATCTCTAAAAATAAATAAATAAAATCTTTAAAAATATTAGTAAACTATGACTTGAAGGGAACTTCCTAATCCAAATAAGCACGTGTTTGGAAACATAGCAAACATTAAACTTAATAGAGAAACATTGAAACTTTCCCTCTGATCACTACTACCATCTTCATTCAACATTGTTCTTGAGATTCTGTCCAATATAATAAAGCAAGGAAATAAAATATAATATATAATAATGGAAAATGTCATCAGACATTTTTTCCTCCAGAAAAATGTTTTCCTCCAGATAAAATTCTAAAGACCTAGTCAAGAGTATCCATCTCTATAGATGTTGATCCTACCAAACTAATCTACAACTCAATATAATCTCAATCAAAACCCAACAGCTACTGTGTGTGTGTGTATGTGTATTTGATAAACTCATTATTAAAAATGTATGGAGGCGTCGTCGGTGGATCAAAAAAAAAATGTATGGAAATGCAAAGGGTCAAGAATATTAAAGGCAGCTTCAAAAAGAACACGTAATACTATGTGATATCAGGACTTATTACAAAGCTAGTGTGAATAACAGCATGAGATATTGGTACAAGAATAGATAAACAAAGGATCAATGAAACAGTCTCATGTATATGACAGCTGATTTATGACAAAGGTGGTCCTACAGAGCAGTGGGGAAAGGAAGATTCTAAAGGGCTACCAATGGAGTAGGGTAACTCTCCAGCTGGGCCCAGCTGACCCTCAGAATCATGAGAAATCATATTCATTGTTTTAAGCCACTAAATTTTGGGCGGTTTGTTATTCAGCAATAACAACTGATAAGAAACTGGTACCTGGAAGTAGAGTATTGTCATAGCATAATGTAAAGCACTGGGCATTGACTTCAGGGACCTGTACTAGCACTGCCTTGTGTTAACTGGTAGGATGTTGTAGAAGTGAAGACATGCAACCTCTGGGTCTGGGCCTTAAGAAGGTGAGCAGTTTCTATTTTTGCACTCCTGAGATCTAGTTGATGGCAACTAAAGAAGCTTGGACTGGATGTCTCAGCCACCCTAGCCAATTCACTGGCTGTGTAATGGAGCCAGCTTAGACATTCCATTCAAACTGATCGCCTAGGTAAACGCAACCACATCAATGAGCCTAGACCAGATCAATGAGCCAGAAGAACTGCCTGGGTGAGGCCAGCCAATCCAGAGAATTGTGAAAAATATCCATTCCTGTCTCAAGCTACTAAATGTCAAGCTCTTCTGCACAGACTGACAAAGCTGTGTGTTGTGTGTGTAAAGAACTCTCATGTACAGATGCTGTGATGTAAGTACTTAAAAAATTTCTTTGGCATTAGTTCCCAAGGATGAACATGTGCATACACTTGACCCAACAAAAAACACCAACATGTGAACCAGATAAATCCATAACCATGTTCACAGCTGCACCTCACATCTCCAAACTAGAACAAGCCCAAGCATCCACCTACAGTTGAAAGGATAACTACTAACTGTGTATTGTCATGTATTCATGTGATAGAATGCTGTACATCCATGAATAATCTGCGGCTACACACAAAAATATGTAGGACTCACATACATACGACAGTGAGCAAAACAAGCCGGAATAAAATAACATACTTTGTATGGTTCAATTTATACAAGGTTCTATACTATAGTGTTGAAGTTAAGATGGTGGTTACCTTTGGGGAGGAAAAAGAGGTAATGACAAGGAGGGACATGGGAGGTGTTGGTGCTGATCTGGTGGTGGGAACTCAGGTGAGTCACTTTGTCATTCATTGTGTTCACCTATGATTTGAATATTTTTCTATATCTTCTCTTGCCATCAAGATGTTTTAGAAAAGATGTCATTTACAATAAATAATCATGAAGTACCTAGAAATAATAAAAGTACAAACTTTTCAAAGAAAATTATAAACTGTTGAAAAACATTGTAAAGATCTAAAGAAGTGAAGCGGTATATTTTATTCATGAATTAGAGACTCAGAAGAATGAAGAGATTATTTCTCTTCAAATTGATCTACAGAGTCAATACAAACTCAAAGAATCCTGAGATACTGTGCATGTGTGTGTAATTGAAAAGCTGATTCTAAAATATTTATGGAAGAGCCAAAAACAGTCAAAACAGTCTGGAGGAACAAGATTCACTATAAAGCTGAGTAATCAGATGACAGGGTGTTAGAATGGAGACAAACAGAAAAACAAGAAGATCAAAAGAGAAAGTCCAAAATAGATTCCTGTGTACATAAGCACTGGTTACATGATAAATCAAAGAGGAAGAGCTAGATTCTTCCACTGCTAGAAAACAGAGGATCTGTTTTAAAAACAGAAAAGAAATGGGACACACACACACACACCAGCTATCTCAAGGCTTTTTTATATACAAAATCAATTATATATGGTTTATGAATCCCCAGAAAGCAAAATTAGGAACAATGGATGATGTCAGAGACAGATTTTTGGATCCATCCGTGTGGGAAAACAACCACCTGAGCAGCTTCAGCTGTCTCCGAAGGTTACGTCCATCACTGTAGATATTAAAACTCAAATTCACTGACCACTTGTCAGTGAAATTCTAGCTGGGATCCAAGCATCAGAAATGGTCTGTAAGCAACTGGCAGTTGCTATAAATTCCAAGAAGGTAAAATGGGGCCTGGAGTAGCTGAAAAAACTTTGTTGGAGAACCAGAAGATTTTGAGACTAAGACATAGTTTGTGGTGCCTCTGCTCCTACTACACATCAATAAGAAGCATATTTGAAAATGAATATATTGGAAAGGCATATACCATAGTAGGAACAATTTTAGAAATATATTACCAGGGCAATAGGACGGTACCGAATTTGGACCCCTGTTTGACTACCACCCCCTAAATAATTTAGTTGCTGAGCCTCAGTTTCCTCATCTGTAAAGCAGGTGGTGATGTCTCTTGGTGAACTATAGTGTAGTAATGTGTGGTTCAGATAAAAACCTCATGGCCATGTGGGAAATCAAATACTTCTGAAACAACAGTAAGTCAAAACAAAGTTTCATAAGATGCCCAGCTGTTGTTATATGAAATCCCTCCAAGAACCAACATAAGGGATTTTTATTTAGTAAGTTCTCAAAATTATGATCCTTTATGTTAAAAAATTACTGTTACACAATGAGTTGAACACTGCTAGTATAACAGTAGATGGTCTATAGATATTGTAAGTGTAGATATGGATGGAGATATAAATTTTGACAGGATTTATCTTTATTCTCTAAGATGCCAACTTTGCTGACTAGTTATTTAACCCAGGGAGAAATGGCATGCTGGCAATCACTATTTCTTTAAGTGGAATGATTTCTTTTCATATTTAAGCACTTTATATTTGTCCAAATAGGAGCTCCATAAGATATCAAGAGGAGTTTCCCAGAAAAACAGAATCCTTGGGAAAGGCTTCATTGAACAAAATTGAACATGTTTCTTTTTTTTTTTTTAATTTTGTTTCATTATTTTTAGAAAGAGGGGAAGGGAGAGAGGCAGAGAGGAAGAGAGACATCAATGTATGATTGCTTTTCACCTGCCTCCAGCCACAGACCTGACTGGAGATCTGGTTTCAATCTTTGTTATGTGCCCTGGCTGGGGAATCAAACCTGCGACCTTTGGGTTTGCAGGCTGGCACCTTTACCACTGTGCTAGCAGCCAGGGCTGAACATGTTTCTTTTTATAGTATGTTTTGGAAACCTTAATATTTAATATTTCCAGGTGCAGCATTTCTCTTGTTCATTGTTATAGGAGCCTATCCTAGTGTGTATTGGTTCTCTGGTATGATTATCTAATGCAGTGTAATAAATAGTCCCCAAACTTACAAGCTTCAAAAAACCAATGTTATCATTTCATAGTTTCTGTCAGAAGTCAAGGCATGGCTTAACTGGGTCCTCTGGCTCAGGCTCTCATGATTCAGGTGTCACCTGGGGTTGAAGTCATCCCAAAGGTGGACTGGGGAATGAACCACTTCCAAGCTCATGGAAGTGGTTGTTAGCAAATTCAGTTCCTCACAGACTGTTGGAACCAGGACCTCAGTTCCTTATTGGCTGGAGGCTCGCCTCCCATGAGGGCTTCTGCCTGGTTTAGGTCACAGAATGACTAGTGAGCCAGTGAAAAAGCAAGAGAAGGTGGACACGATGGAAGCCGGAGTCTGTTTAATATGGTCTTAGAAGTGACATACCATCACTTTTGATTAGTCAGAACAGGGATCAGCAAACATTACTATCCTTTGTAATAAAGTTTTATTGGAACACAGCTAATGATGTAACTACAATTGCAAAGTTGAGAGATTAGAGGAGCGACCATACTTTTAGAAGCTGCCTACCATTAGCGCCTGCCCACGAGTAGGCATTTGATGCATATTTGCTGAGTACATGAATAATTGTTCACATTCTACCAATTTTTCAAATTCAAGGGCTGAAAAGCAAGTAACTAGTAAACAAAAGCCAAATTCCTTCATTGGTTGTTAGGATTTGATAACTGTGTTACCACTCTGACAATTTACCAATTTATGTGATCTTCTTAATGCAGTTTTAATTTGCATCTCTCTGATGACTAGCGATGTTGAGCATTCTTTCATATGCCTCTGGGCCCTTTGTATATCTTCCTCAGTGAGTTGTCTGTTCAGGTCCTTTGCCCATTTTTTAATTGGGCTGTCTGTCTCCCTGGTGTTGAGTCGCATTAGTTCTTTATATATTTTGGAGATCAGACCCTTGTC
>PVIW01004659.1:44821-93630 GCA_004026585.1 Noctilio leporinus | reverse complement strand
ATGTGATCTTCTTATTAGTGATTTCCATCATTGTGTTAAATGAGTTATATGGTAAAATGTGCTTACAATCGAATTATTTAGTATATTTGACAGATTATTCTTTTATGACATTGGTGAATAGAAGAAAGAGAGGTGTTTTAGGGTACTTGCTTGGGATGAGAATTCACTCTGGGTGAGGAATACTGATTGTGACTTATATTTACAATATGGCAGTCACCAGTTATTTCTTAATACCCTTTGAAATATGTACATGGCATTTCTTCCTTGAGAAACATTTAGGTTCTATGTGTTGAAAAAATCTATCAGCAAGTCTTTCTCCTAAGGAAGGAGTAAACTACTAGGGGTGGAGAAAAATTTAATCACTCCCTTATATATGCCTCCCAAGAGGTAATCTGGTTCTAAAGATTGCAGGAAAAAAATGACAAACAAAAAAACTGAGTAAAAGAAATATGCATGTGATTCTGAAAAGACTGAAGTAAAAAACTATTCCAGTTCAATAAAATGTCCTATTCAGGGCATGTAAAAATGTGACTTAATTTGAACACAAACTGATATGTACTTCTTATTAAAAGCACAAATGTAATCAATAGCACGTTTGAGGAAATCCATGTTATTGGAACATACAGAGCACACACACACACACAGAGGTGATAGAAAATACCATATTTATGAGCAGAAACTGGACATAATCTAATGCTGAATTTGCTCAGTTTAAAGCTATAGAATTAAAACAAACCAGATGCAACTGCACTATTTCAATTCATTGAGGAAAAATAACCAGTTATGGTGCTCTGAAATTTTCAAATGCCTAGCCCCTTTTCTCTCACTGAAATAATTTTTAGAACATGATTTTTGAGGTCCCTCAGCTGCCCAAGTTAAGAGGGGCCTGAAAACAATTCCCTAGGTTGTTCTGAACTTGAATATAGATGATGTCAGGCTATTTGGGCCTGATCCTTAGGGAAAGATTTATTAATAAGTACAGCATAGGTACTTTTTAAAAAGATAAATATTTCTACGTACCATGGTTTAGTTATGTGTCCTATTCATCAAATCTTAGCACATTCACTCAGCTATACAATTATAATCACAAACTATGTATTTGCTATAGATTCTATTTCCCCTTCACTACCCTCCCAGACAGAGCACTGGGCTCCGCACACTTGACCTTGGAAAACCTGAGCAGCTCCACCGTTTTCCAAAAAGACTAAAGTGGCACTGGGGGGAAACAATCCGTGTTGGGTCGGGTTTGAGTTGGGCAGGGACAAGTCGACTCTTAACCGCCTCTGGGTACTCATGCGGGATAGGGGTGCGGGGACAGCCTCCCCTCCCCGCTCCGCTCCCTGCGGTTTGGACTCCAGGCTGGGAAAGAGGGTGAGAACCGGCAGACGGAGTTTGGTGGTGTAAGCCACGTTGGCGTCCTATGAAAATCAGTGCCCCAAGTGAGTGCCTCAGGGATGTTAGCATTTACTTGCCCCAGCCTCACTCCGAACTGTCCCTACTCACAGACTGTATTTTTTTCCCCCCTCTCTAGCGCCATTTCAGCCTTGGATAATTACACGGTAGGTCAGGTTCTCCAAGGTGACGAGACAGTGCTCGGTGTCAGTGCAACCTAGGGTCGTCCGAGGCTGCATGGGGAACCTACCGCCGCCAGGCGCTGCGCCGCGGTGTTCCAAACAGAAGATGCGGCCCCGAAGACAAGGGCTTTACCTTCCGGAGGAGACCCGGCGCCCAGCAGCTGCTGCCTCTTTGCACCTGGTAGTGAAAATCAGGAGCAGGACCTTGGAGTAGAGAAGGTGGCCCCGGCGGTCTCCATAGCTACCGGACAACAGGGCTGTGAGCCCCGCCCAGGCTCCCCCGGAGGGGCCGCCGTTCCTGCGGTTCCCGCGGTTCCCGCGGTTCCCCTGGGCCGGGCCTGGGCGGGACCACGGCCAGGCCTGAGCGCCCAGAAGCCGGGTGAGTGGCCAGGCAGCGGGACCCCTGAATACCCAAGCCAACGTTTGCCTAGTCTCACTCAGAGAAAGCTGGCGATAGGAAGGCTGTGGGATGGGAAAGGTGTGGTTTCTTATCTTCAGTAAAGCCTCAGAATAGCTTATACCGATTGTCTATTATTATACAGGAGGTACCAAAACCAAAATTCAACTTCCTAACTGGTTGCTAATGTTCTGGTCAAAATAGCTTTATTGTGAAGCGTTGCGTTTTGTTTTCCTTCCTTTTCTATGTAGTTGAATAGTTAACCACCAGAGGAAAATATCTATAAAAGGTTAAAAACCATGTGACTGTATGACCTAAGGTTTTGTAAATAAGTTCAAGAAGTTTGGAAGTTGGCTTGCTCTGATTTTTTTTTTTTTAAGATTTTATTCATTATTTTTAGAGAGAAGGGCAGAGAGGGAGGAATAAAGGGAAAGAAGCTTCAATGTAAGGTTGGTTGCCTTTCACCGGCCTCCAGCCATAGACCTGGATGGACACCTGGTTTGCAGCCTGGTTATGTGCCCTGACTGGGAATCGAACTAGCGATCTTTGGGTTCGCAGGCTGGTGCCTATCCAGCCAGGGCTTGGTAGTATTTTTTTAAAGTTACCTGTAACGAAAATTTACAAGGAATATGCAGCATCTATATGTTTTATTCTAAGTAGGTACCTTTTTTTTTCCTGCCTTTTTTAAGGGGTGTGTGTGTTTTAAAGATTTTATTTATTTTTAGAGGGGAAGGGAGGAAAAAGAGAGAAACCTTAATGTGTAGCTGACTCTCAAGTGGCCCCAACTGGAGACCTGGCCTGAACCCAGGCATGTGCCCTAACTGGGAATTGAACAGGCAACATTTTGGTTGCAGGTTAGTGCTCAATCCACTGAACCACACACCAGCCTTGCTGGGCTCTTGTTGTCTTTAATGTTTATGTTGTGTGAAAGAATATAAATTAGGTAAGTTAAAGTTTTGTTACCTGGGACTCACAGGACAAATGAATCAACAAGGCCAGTCTGCTGCTGTCACTAATCCACAGGAAACAGCTCCACTTTACTGTCTCAGGACCCATCGAAGAAAAACCTGTCACATGGCAGTTCCCTTTTATTCGGTCAGAACCCAGAGTGCTGTTTCCCCGCTAGAATCCCTGTTGTCTCAACCCAACAGAAGTGTTTCCCAGGTCCTATTCAATGTTCTATTAAGTTTCTCATTTTAAAAAGGGATATTAAAATGACTGATTAAATTGATCAAAATTCTTTTAATCCTGGACCTCAAAATTACTAAAACCCGTATTTGTTTTTATTGTCATTCAATGCCGCCCCTCCCCCCCCTCTCCCCACCCCCAGTTAGGTGCTTGTTTCTGTGGCCTGGACACAAGGAGGCAGAAGCACAGAGGCTCTTCTCTGTGGTGAAGGCTACTGAGCTGGGAACTGGTGAACAAAGTGTGGGACACCTCCGCAGTGGCAGGTGCTCTGGCTGTGAAAAAGGATGTAGTACTGATACATGCTACAACATGAATGGACTTGGAAAGCATCATGCTGAGTAAGAGAAATAGTCACAAAAGACCATGTATTGTACAGTGATTCCATTTGTAGAAAATGTCCAGAGTAGACTAATTTGTAGATAGTAGATTACTGGTTAGCCAGTGCTGGGGGGTCTGGAAGATGGGGAGTGGCTGCTAAGGGGTTTCTTTTAGGGATGATGAATAGATTGGGGGATGGCTGCACAGCTCCCTGAATGTGCTAAAATCCACTTGAAAATGGTCAATTTTACAGTATATGGGTTATTTCAATCAAGCTATTTAAAAAGGGTGAGGAAGCTAATGTTAGAACAGTGTATTTTACTTCCTCATAACAATCACTAGGTATTGATTACTAATTTTTAGATAAGAACAAAAAATTAAATTCAGATAAACTGAGTAAATGTACATGGACACAAAGTGAAGGAGAAGGATGTGGATTCAAATCAAGGCCTAACTTTAAAGTCCATGCTCTTTTAATTACACCCACATCTGAATGTGCACAAGGTGCAAAATTTACAAAAAACTGTTACAGAACCTCAAATTTTATGAGCACAGTTTACTTTTGAGAATTGAACTCATTTTCTTAGATCAAAGACTACAGGCTTCTTCAAAGCAAACAACAGAGGCAAATTTAAAACAATCACTTTATTAAAAATAGCCAAGTTCCCAATTACTCATTTAACATTTGTTACCACTGGCCACTGGAAAACACACCGGCACGGGTACCGATTGTCTAATGTAAACTGAAGCCAGGCTGCCACAGAAAGCCTGCGCGTCACCAACTTAGAATCAGCAGCGGAATGGGTTTGGTGAGCTCAAGGGTAAATCCTTCAGCCCTATGGACACATTTAGCACAACACATTTCAAGTATAAATAACCCCAAAGGCAACAACAGTAAGCAGAGCAGCACAACCCCTGAATCACATTTCCTGATCAAACCTTTCACAAGGCCAAGGCCTCCAGTTACAGTGAATTATAGCAAGTGAAATTTACTAAAAGCAGTGTGTGAAAACAATCGTTGCACTTGCACTGTAATTACTTTAATTCCTTATTGTGGATTCGGCTGGAAAATAAAGAATACTGCTTTTCTTCAAACCACAAGAAAGCAACTGCATTTCATTTTAGCTGGTAGAAGTATTTGGGACATCTTGTGCATCTGCCAAATGGAGTTTTTGTCTGAAGTCATCAGTTAAGGAGATTTTCATTCTATAATAAGCATGTCTTTTAAATTACACACAGGGGATAAGTGATTGGAGACATTAAAAAAAAAAAATTTCAAGGGAAAGTGCCTATGTTGCTACTGAGAAACTTAGAAATGGTAAGGTAAGTTTTAAATATAGTGAAGTAAATGTAACTATGGCTAGGATTTGAAGACTTTCAAAAAATATCACTAACTCAAGACTATATTCTTTTAGTGCAGTTAGAATAATTTTCATGTTAAGGAGCTGATTAGAGGCAAATATAAGACTCTGCTGTATTTAAAAATTCATTTGCGAAAACAGCAACAATTTATCATCCTTTGAAAAACATTTCTTTGTAAAATAACAGAATAAAATCTTCATAGCGTTAAAACCTCTCCTATAAGTCTCTGAATTAATTGGAAATAGGTGGAATTCCTGAACATATTAGTCCCTTATCATCATTGCCTTTCATTCCCCCCTTTCATCTATATGATCTACCTGCTACCTATTTTTCAAGACCCAATTCAAACAATGACATGGAGACATGGAAAACTAAATGTGCGCAATATGTGTACGGGAAAGGTTGGCAAAACGTATACAAGTGAGCACTGCTCTCGAAGACGTTCTTGCCCATTTGGAAGGCTGAGATTTAACACCTATGAAAATCGACAGACAATGAGAAAAAGCAGAATGCTAGTTCGAGGTACAAACACAAGCTTTATGGAAGTGGTCGCCTTCAGTTATCTGATGAGGAGAAGGGGGAGGCCAGAGCAACTCCAGGCAGGAAGTACGACCTGAACCAAGGGGTCAACATGAACAGATGTGCTTCTGGCATCAGAGAACCGGCTTGGTACAGGTTGTGATCAATTAGTGAGAGGCTTTAGAAAGTTCAACATGGTAAAAGAAAACAAAAAACAGAATAAAAAAACTTGGTAAGGAATAGATGAATGGCAAGATGAAAGTGATGTTCTGAGGACCATTCAGTGGCAACATCCACAGTCTACAGCAACACTGTCCAATAGAAATATCATGCAAACCACAGGTATAATTTTAAAAATATTATTTTCACTAATTATAAAAAATTATCTTTATCATGTCATTATCAAGATATTGAAACAACTTAGTCTTTTTTCATACGCAATCTCTGAAATCAGGGGAGCATTTTATACTTCTTGCACTTTCTGATCCACATTAGCCACATTTCATGTGCTTGGTGGCTGCCACACTGGACAGTGCAGCTCTAGAGTTGGGACAGACATTTGAAAGGTTATGGAACCAGGAGAGGAGGGTAGAGAATTAAGGAAGAATAAAAGGATGAACTAACAATGCCCAACAACTAATTATAATTAAAAGATGGCATGTCATTTCATGTTCATGTCCAGGTTCAGTGGCAAAAAGTGCCACGACTAATTAGCAATATCTGCTATGGTCACAGAGGGATTTTAAAATAATCTTGGCCACTGAAATAATTGAGGCATTGATGACAGAGATGGAATTAGGAGGGAAAGGATGAGTGTGGAGAGAACTTTTATTACATATGAGGAAACTGGGGTAGCCAGACTTTGCTCAAGGTGGCACAGCTGCTGACCAAGATTTGAAAACAAGCAATGCAAAGCACCTGCTCTGATGTCCTACCACGCTGCCTTATGTAACCGTGGTGGTTGAAATGAGTAAAGTGGTGAGGTAAGTCTGGATATTTATCAAAAACTCAGGTTGGAGGACAGGAGATGCTTTAGTACCATAAGCCTAGAAAGAATATAAAGAATGGAACAAATATAAAGAACAAAGAACTATGAACTACCTTCTAAGAAAAGCCCCCTTATTAATTCATATCTTGCCTTTGTATTTAAGTCTTTCTTAAATGATATTGACAATGATACCTTACATTTTTAATATCTCCACAGTGTTTACGTGGCTTCTGAAAACTTTTCTGCAAAATGGGGAATATAACACCACCTACTTCCAATGGTAAGCCCAAATGAGATAATGTGTGTTAAATCTTTCATATTATACTTGACAAATTATAAGTATTCAATAAAGATTAGCTCCTATTATTACTGGATTTGAATATACCTCCCTATTTCTTCACTGTTGTTACTATACAATTCACAAGAGCATTGTTATAGTAATACTAACATATATGTAAATTTAATTTATATATATTTATATATATTTTCACATATACACATCACTTAGTATACAGAGGACACTGAGATAGTAAACAATTTGCCCAAGGTTACATTACCAAACGTGGAACCAAATTTCAAAACTTAAATCTCTTGACTTTACAGTGTCCTTTCTAGTATCTCATTATTTGGTTCAAAGTGGATGTCTTTCCTCTCAAATGAAATTATTTCATAGGTAGGATCATTTTCTATTGTTCTGATGTACCTCACATTGTGCCTATCACTATGTTAAAAAAAAGTTTTGGAATGTTCCCAAAATAATTGCTCTAAATTGAAATGCCAAGGCCTGAATATTTTACATGTACCCTGGCTAATCTTATAATACACTTTGTACACTTAATTATGAAAATATCATTTCACAGGTTATGTAAGTATTCCTTGAATGTCTAATTTTCAATTTTATGCATTTAAGTATTCTATGTAATAATATATTAAGCATCATATATCTGGATTTCCAACTGCCACTGAGCCTCAGAATCTAAGGTTCACAATAATTTACATGACAACTAGACTAATCCTCATCTCTTTTAATTAAAACATTTAACTAAAAGAAATACAAAGTAAAGCAGAACAAGCCAGAAATGAATGAAGCAACTAGAAAACTCTAATTGGAAACCAAAGGGGAGAGATAGCCCCAATAAATCATAGTGTAGCCACTTGGGTCCCTGCATCTAAAATCATATCTTTTTAAAGCATGATCAGGACTGTTCACCAGAAATCATGAGCTGGAGACTCTTCATGCTGCTGTGAGGCAAAGGATACATGGAGGAATTCAATTCTTCTAACTGCAGCACAAAGAAACACACTGAATTTTAATTTTCTAAGATAAACATAATAACAAATATCATAATTCTGTTTTAAAGTAAATATCTTTCATTTAGGCTTTCTTAAAATGAAAAAGCAAAATATTAAAGAAAAACCCTTTCAAAAATTCACTTAGGCAAAAACGTTATAAAGTAGCTTTAGCATTTATTAAACCAGAATATGGGAAGAGAATTAAACCAGATGATAAAAACTAGGGTTTCATAAATATACTTAAAACCAGGCATAATTATAATAATCTCTAATAATAGTTTTTAAAAGAAAATAAGTTGCCATATTAATGATCAAAATCTTTAAAACCTTTAAGGATTACAAAAAGATTTTATGTGACATTCAGTTTTCAGTATGAGGTAGAATCAATCACCCCTAGAAGGAAAAATCTGGGTTGCAGAAATGTGAAATTGCTCCAACTTACAAATGCAGACCCTGGACTAAACAAAAGCTTTCTGGTTTCAAATTCAGTGTTATTTTCAGCATACCACAGTCACTATCTTAAGTGTATTACAAATTAAGCTTGTATTTGTTAAGAGGAACTGGTAAAAGGAAATTGTTGTAACACTGAACACAGTAGACTAGATATAAAAAGTACAGGCTTGAAAACTTGCAAGTACGGGGATATAATTTCCCTCACACTTACTCAACAGATAGAGAAAAGCAATAGAATGTCATTGGTGACCATGAAAATTATTCTGAAACTAAAGTACATTGAATTAAATTTTTATTAATTTTCATTCCAAAAAATATTTAAAGAGGCACATTTAGCCCTGGCTGGTGGCTCAGTGGATAGGCACCAGCCTGCCAGGGCACATAACCAGGTTCAAGCCAGGTCTCCAGCCAGGTCATAGCTGGAGGCAGGTGAAAGGCAACCATACATTGATGTTTCCCTCCCTCTCTGCCTCTCTCCCTTCCCCTCTCTCTGGAAACAATAAATAAAATCTTTTAAAATAAATATAAATAATAATAAAGAGGCACATTTAATGAACACTCCCAGTATAAGACTCATAGGTGGTATTCTGAGCTGAATTATGTCCTCTTAAAATTCGTGTTTGAGTCCTATCCCTTGGCACCTTTGAACGTAAAGGTATTTGGAGACAGGTCCTTTACAGAGAGCTGAGTTAAAATGAGGTTATCAGGATGGGCCCTAAGCCCCCATGACAAGAGGAGGAAGTCTGGACACGGACCCCTGAATTGAGGGAACACGAAGATGGCCACCCACAAGTCAAAGAGGGAGGCCTCGGGGGACCCTAATCCTGCCAGCACCTTATCTCTAACTCTGAGCCACAGGGACTGCAAGAAAATAAATTTCTGTGGTTTAGCTACCCCACCTTTATACTTTGCTGTGGCAACTCTAGCAGGTGAGTACATACAGGAATGCAATTATCATAAATAACAAACATAGTTCTGTATTTTAAAATAGCCCAATATGTATTACTCGTGTCAGGATTTTCTGATATACTATTTTGTATATCTCAAGTATTTATTGTATCAAATATGTACAGAAGCTAATATTTTGCTTTAAGATTTTCCAGCACTCTTAGAACATATACATAATTTCTTTGGACTATAATTTCTTTTTAAAAAGAATAAAGTACAACATAGAGGGAACCTGAAAACATTACACTAAGTGAAAGAATCCCAACCAAAAGCCGTATGTTGTATGATTCCATGAAATGTCTGGAATGGGCAAATTGCGAGAGACAGGGAGAACTGAGAGTTACAGGGTTTCTTTTTGGAGTGATGAAAATGTTCTGAAATTGGACAGTGGTGATATCTGCACACCACTGTGAATATGCTAAAAACCACTGAATTGTATACTTTAAAATAAGTTAAAATTGTAAACTTTATGTCAATACAAATATTTAAGAAAAGAACGAAGGAAAAGAACCGTACTCACGTCGGACAAAAGCCTATCCAGATTAGAGTCACTAGCTGTTTTCCTCTTGTCCTCAGGAAGTTCCTCCAACTCTCCATAGAGCTCCAAATTCAAGCGAGCTAATTTCTCCTGCATTCCCCGAACATGTTCCATCTGTTCAATGGAACACTCATTTCCTGGGGGAACATTCCAGAACATTCATAAAGATTAAGACTATCTACTATCTGTCTTGAGGAAATACTTTCAAACTGTAGGTGCTACAAAGGAAACTGATTATCTTCTTTTTAAAGTTACTTTGTTAATGATTGCATATATTCTAAATATTATAAATCAAATTTCTGACTAGGAAAACAATGACAATCTAAAAAAATGACCATGGGCACTAAACAAATCATATATAAAAGATTTTAAAAATCCTTTAGGTAAAGAAGATATCTTTGTGCAATAGTAATATCATATATAGAAGAAATTTCACAACTCATTCAAATCAACTGATATTCTACAATAATCTCAATGAAATTGTCATACAAAGAATTCAAACACAAATCCTTTGCCAACCAAATATGTATTCATCTTTTATGAAATGAGTATGAAAATATTCATGAAACACATAGAATGTTATCAAGCATAAGAAACAATGATATGCAGTAGTACAACTCAATTGATAAGTGAAATCTAAGATGACTACATTTTTTGCCTCTGGACTCTGACACTTCTAAAAGGAATAGCAAAATATATGAAGAAGATAGGTGAATACAAACATCCACTGCTTACCGAATGCTTGAAGTTTTCCGGAGTGGAAATCGTTCAGAAGGCTGAGAAGCCCCTTCTCCATCTCCTGAACATCTGAGACATCAGTGAGGAAGGAATGCTGAATTGGAGTTGACTGAGCACCTTTTCCTTCTCCACCCTGAGGTTTCGTCTTTTCTTTCATCACCCTGCAAATAAGATGCAATTACAAAATCAATTGCATATACCTGTCTTTACAAAGAGATGATTATTTTCAGATGTTCTAGGTTAAGCAAAAATTGTGATTTAAAGGGAATTTCCCTTAAAAAAACAAGAAAGCAAAACAAATTCATTATTAAATAAAACCAATAATTTTAAGCCTGAAACCAAAAGAACAGGTTGTGAAAATCTCAAAGAAATGTATAAAATATAACTACTAAGGTATATAGAAAGTTTCATTAATACATTTATAAAATATACCAATTTTTGGACTATAAAAAACTAAAGAGAATTAGTATTTTTACTACCCAATGTTCCATATTTTATTTCTCAGAATATACACCTTGCTCTTCTAAACTTTACCCTATTTGATTCATGAACTATCATTCACTCAACAGGTATGGAACCCCTGCTCTGTAGCTGACACCAGGTTAGATATTGGGTATATAAAAATGCACATGACATCAATCATTGCACGGAAGAGTACCTAGTCTAAGAAGAAAGACACACAAATCCACAATCACCACATAGAGTGCTAAAAACCTATTATTAACCTTGATTCCTCCAATTTCATAAAGGTCCCCACATGTAGTCATGAAGTCAAATTGATCATTATCATACATAGATCTCTAATCTTGCTAGTTCTCTCTTCTCCGCTGTCACTGCCCTATCTCTTGACTAACTACTTCAACATTTTCCTCACTGGTCTTCTTGTGTCTATGTGCTGTATTGGATCCTCCCCAGAGAGCGGCCAAGTCCATTTTTTAAAGTAAAATCAGAGCATATAATTTACTTAATTCAAACCCTTCAGTAGCTTTACATTGCCTGCTGCATAAAGCCTAATAAGAAACCCTATTCTCCTTTGTCTAACTGTGTTCTAGATATTCTGTATCTTGACTTCTAGAATTCCATTTTTTTACCTGCCTACATGCCAATCCCTGCCTGTATTAGTGTCTTTCTCCTTACTGCCACCTCTGTCAGGCGACCTCCCACACATCCTTCAAATCTCAGTTTAAATGCTACTTCCTCAGGAAGACTTTTTTAGAACTCCTAGACTAGATTAGCTCTTCTTACACATACCTATACATCAGGTTCTCAAACACTTGAGTGATATGGGAACAGAGAAATAGCAGTTGAGTTGATCTAGGGGTAGCCAGAGAAAACTTCCTAAAGGAGGAAGTGCATGAAGCCTCAAAGAAAAAGTGGGAGTTCACCAGGCAAAAAAGGAAGAAGGGGTTGTATATGATCTGTACAACTTCAGCACATAGTACAGATCCTGATATGCACTATCCAGTACTCAATTTCTTGGTAACGTTACATGAAGATATCATTTCCTTAAGTGTACTCACCACAATAAGGGTAAGATAAATAGGCTATATGGTGGGTGCAGAGAAGGGCATAGCAAGAAAGAAACTAATACTCTTAACAAGAAATGAACTTAGAACACATGCTTTGACAGTAAATCAGCAGCTCCTCTTCACAAAGCAAGATATATCTCATATACATAATTACATATACATGTCATTAAAACACTAAAATTTCATCATGTAGAAGCAAATCATTAATATTTGATGAACATCATTTGTCTTCAGACTTGAAGAGAGTCAGGAATGACAGGCTTTAATGTGAGATATATTACTGTTGCATACATATGGCTAGTTTGTAGTATTAAATATTTGGAAAGCAAGATAACATTTTAGAGAAAAAGCCATTTTTCTCTATGTCATTATTTCGTACCTTGAGACCCATAGATAGCGTCAACATCACCTGTGAATGCTTATCTGAAGCCCTATCCCAGGCTAACTGATTTGGAATCTGCATTTTAAAAAGATCCCAGAGAGATCCACATTCATATTATAATCTGACATAAACTACTATAGACTGTATGGTTTTAGACTATACAGTTTTAGAACATATCCTTTCTTTCATATTGGAAATTTTATCCAAAAAAATAATAAAAAGCTGTTTTTATTCTACTTCAATGTTTATCATTCACAGTCCTATATTATAGTAAAATAATTCAACAATAAAAAAAGCACTGATTAGGATTACACTAGGTGCAAAATCCACTGTAAGTATTGTCTGACACATAAGAATTATTTAAATAGCCTCCTCCTTCTAGAGGATGATAGAGAAATAAAAGTACAAGAAAATGACAATGAGATATAAATAAACTGCTATAAAATTTAGAAAAATAATTAATTACCTTAAAATTCTCTTGGCTTTCTTTTTACTCCAATCATAACCATATTCAAAATTTGACTCTAAATTAAACTCGGCCAGAAGGAAAACCTCTTTCCAATCTGATAATTTACTCAAAGGAAACCCTCATAACTCTTATTGTTTATCATTTAATCCTTATTGAAATGTTTCTTTCCTGTGTTGTTGGCTATGTCCCTTTTGTTTCCTCAGAGTGCAGGACCATGATCAAGGCAAGAATTTCATCTTTTCCTTGATGGAAACCCAACAGCTACAGCAGGCCACAAGCATTGCTTCCTTAACTGACTCTCCACGAAGAGCGTGCAATTGGAAGTATGTTTATTTAATTGTAATTAGAAAAAAGAATTAAGATTATGAAATGCTTTTTCTCTAAAACGTTATCTTGCTTTCCAAATATTTAATACTACAAACTAGCCACATGTATGCAACATACATACAATATATCTCACATTAAAGCCTGTCATTCCTGACTCTCTTCAAGTCTGAAGACAAATTATGTTCATCAAATATTAATGATTTGCTTCTACATGATGAAATTTTAGTGTTTTAAATTTTTGCTCTGAATTTTCCTGTGTTTAAATAAACACTATTTCTACAAAAACAATGAAACCACACTTTCAAAAAAATAAAAACTACAAGAACTACCAAAGCACAAAAACTCATCCTAGTTTAAAAAAATTATATATATCCCTCCTTTATCCCATTTCTGGCTATATGTTTTCTTGCTCTGTTTATTTTAGTATATGTGCTGCCGAAGCGAGCACTGCTATGTTTATTTGAATATGAGACAAAGTAAGGATCTTTAAATCCATTATTCATTTTGCTCTAATCTCTACACATACATTTTAAGTTTTCTGAATTTTTTTCTAAATCACTTATTGTTTCGACTGTTTTAAAAGTCAAACGAAAAAGTGTTATAAGAATTATAAGATTTAGTATTTAGTTAGCATTTTGCTATGATACTATGAAAAAAAAAACCTTACCTTTTTAACTTTGGTCGCTGTGAAGTTGCCTGTGAGGCAGGATTTGAAAACCCTGTACTTTTACTAACTGGAATGGCATTTTTTTTGGCATTAACAACCTGAGTAGAATGGGCACTAAAAGACTTAGGACTCCTCCTCTTCACTTTCCGCTCCTCCATTGTTTCACAGCCAGCTTCTTAGGACCTAAAGAAATGCAGCAAAATTATACATGTATCCTGCTATACACCAACATGAAGAAGTTCAAATGCTCACTTCACAGGCTGAAAGAAGATCAAGAACTTCAGAGGTAGTTTGAATAAGGATGCCTTGAATTTAATCTACTGTACTTGTACACAGAAGCATTAAGACAAATTGCCTATCAGGCAAAAATTTTTTTCAGCATTTTCTTTATGACTGGGTTCCAGTTGCCCAGCACTATTCTGGGCATTAGGGAGATGGTATTGAGCAAGGCAAAGTCCCTGCCCTCAAAAAACCTACATTACTGAAAGGGAATAAAACATTAAACACACACAAAGAACCACAGGATATTTCCAGACTTCAGTTTCAGGTGGCCTGTAGATCTTCCATCTAAAATATATTCTTAGAAGAATCTCCTAGATTCAAACAAATGTATACTCGACAGGGGTATCTACCTTTGAACTAGTGACTAGAAACCTTATTTCAACTATCAAGCAGAAACTCAACGTCTGTTTAGGGATAATAATTTATATTTCTTGTTCAAGTAAAGTTATATGGAATTAAACTTATTCTGCAAAGGACTTGAAAAAATTACTTTCAGAGACAGGTTAGGGAAGAAGAGAGGAAGAGAAACATGGATTGTTCCATGGACTGTTTGCCTCTCCCATGTCCCCCACCCACCCCCCAATCTGGGGACCAGGATGCAGCCCAAGCACCTGCCCCGGCCAGGAATCCAACCCTCAACTTCTGCTGTGCAGGATGCCGCCCAACCAACTGAGCCACACCAGCCAGGGCCCCGCAGCTATTTTTAATACACCTTCTCTACCTATTTCCACGGACGCATGGAACGTCTGCTGAGTTTTGCCAACATCAAAACCCTTCTACTATGACGTCCCAACGGACCCTTCCAGAGAATATATACAAGACCTTCTGTTTACCCAGTACTTTCTCTTTACGTATTAGCCAGCTTCACTTTCCTAAGCCCTCCCTCTAAAAGCATCCCCTGCCAGTTCCTTTTTATTTGTGACTCAAATTCTTCTTCCTTATATTGTTTCATAGACCGTGCGATGAGAAATGTGTGTGGCTATTTATCTCATCAGATAGGGAAGTGCCTTAGCATTATTAGTATTAGTAGTAGTGGTACGTTGAGGTGGATTTACTCATGCTGGGGCTGTTCAAAAGATTCAAATCCCTGGACGACGCCCCTAAAATAATGAGAATTGTAAGGAAAACCGGTCTCGCCCCGCCTGGCTGCAGAGCCGCCGCCCCGGAAGGGAAGGTTGGCCGGGAGAGGCGCGGCCGCCCCACCGACCGCGCGAACCCCCGCCGCCTGGGCCAACCCTGGTCGGGTTGTCCCGGGCAACTAGGGACGTGAGAAAACTGAACAGCCCCGGCGGGAGGGAGGTTCCCTGCAGAGGCGAGGGTCCCTAGGACTAGGGTCCCCGGACACAAGCTGGCCTTCGGCTTCCTGCTCCTGCGGAAAAGGAGGGACAGCCCTGGCAGGGAAGGCGACGCTACTGCGCCAACTGCGCCCCAACCGTCCTGCGGGGCCGAAGGGGCCCCAGGAGCGCCGACGGCTGCGCACGTCCAGAAGCAGAGCCGGCGGGAAAAGGCCGTCCGGGGGGCTCGCCCAGAGTCGCCGCCCGCAGCCGGACCGCCAGGTGTCCCCCCCAGGACGTCACCCGGTTCCGCTCCCGCCCAGTGGGGGCGGCGGGGCGCAGGGCTCACACCTCGCACCTGGGAAAGGGGGTCGCGTGCTCCTCCGCGCGCAAAGACCCCGGAGCCTCCAAAGCCACCGCCGCAGCTCCAGCTGCCGAAGCTCCTGCTGCAGCTCCAGCTGGGGTCACATCGCGACCCGCGCCACCACGGCGCCCTTTGTTGACGGAAGTGACGTAAGGAGGTGGCGCCTCATCCCCTGGGCGGGAGCCTCGCCTCTTCACGCCGCTGGGTCCCCGCGCAGGTCTCCGCCCTTGACACCGCAGTGCTTCGCCTCCCAGGCCTGTGTTCGGCCGTGACTTCGGGGGACGTAGAAATGAGGATCCGTAGTTGGGTCTTCATTTTAGGTGCTGCGGCCCGAAGGCAGGGGAGGCTCAGGGGCGGCGGTGGAGGCGGGAACGAGGAAAAGTGCCCTTTTCAGAAGCGGCCCTGCCCCTCGGGTAGGGGCAGCACTACAATTCCCAGCGTGCTGTTCGAGCAGGCCCGGAGGCGGAGCCGCGGGGTCGCCACAGCAACCACTTCCGGATTGTGTCCTGCCCCAGACTTGGCAAGGTAAACCGGCTAGGGTTTGGAAGGAGGGGTGAGAAACCGTGCTGCTGAGCCTCATTAGACCCATAATACGATCGTATTACTCCTTCGGCTAATCGGTACTCTGTTCGGGCGCTAGACAGGCATACGGCATCCTACCCCTGAAGAAGGAATTGAGGATTGCAAGGGATCAACTTTCCTACGTGAGGGGGCATCACTTCCGATTCCCGGGCGGGGTTGGGGGTGGGGAGGGGGGTGTTGGTCCACAGACCGTTAGATTGAAGGGGCTCCGGAGCGTACCCCATTCTTTCTCGCATTTGCTATTGAGGAAACTGGAAACCGAATCTGCAGAGTGTATCCACACCAGGGACGCAGAGCAAACACGAACCCAATGACCCATGTTTTGAAGTTACGAAATACATAACTTCATAATACATATGGCTAGACTTCATTGTTTTAACTATGTGTGTATAGTATTCTCTTAAATAAGTTTGCCACAAATTACTTGAAAATTCCCATAGTGATGGATAGTTAGATTATTTACCATGTTCGCCATTACAAAATACATAATAAAGAAATAGTAAACATTCAAAGGCCCACTAGCCAAAACGAACGGATGTTACGATTCGTTGTTTTATATTTGTAAATGAAATAAGTGGAACGTTACCGATAAAGCAATAGCCAGCTACTTCCCTTCTGCTAGGCAACCACGGTCTTAAATCTGATACACTTCCTGCTAGTCTAGGTTTTTTATACTTATAATATGTATTCATAAACAATATAGAGAATGACTATGAACTTTTGAAGTTTCACATGAATGCTGTATTTTGTGTATAAATCCCAACCTAACTTTTCACCCAATTCTGTGTTTTGGAGCTCTACATACATTGATACATATGGCTAGACTTCATTGTTTTAACTATGTGTATATAGTATTCTCTTAAATAAGTTTGCCACAAATTATTTGAAAATTCCCATAGTGATGGATAGTTAGATAATTTACCATGTTCACCATTACAAAAAATGCAGTAGGGTGCAATCTTCCCAGGATCTTTTCTCAAAACTAATCTTGTCTCTTAACTAATCTCTGAATTTCTTATCTCTGTGAGCAGAGTTTGCAAACTGGTGACTGGCATGCTGTGTTAATTTTTGCACATTGGTTGCTAACAGTGAAAAGTGGAGGAATAGAAGAAATGGATGAGGTCCCGGTAATAACAGGAAGTTCTGACCAACCTAGATCTGCACTGCAGCCTGGCAACAGCAGATCAAGCTGAAAGCTGTCTAGTTTTTCTCCAGTTCCCTCTGCCTTTAGTGCCCACCTCAGTGAGCCCTGTGGTATTTGAACTTGCAACCCCCAATATAATGTAGGGACACAAAAAGGTAACCTTCAAAATGTGCGTATTTCAGATATTCAAAGTGCTTATTGAGTCCCTGTTTTGGCCAGACACTCAATCTCAAGGTCAGGGGGGCATCCATGAACAAGATGGATAAGAACCTTATATTTAGAGATCTTATAGTTGATAAAGGAGATGAACAGTAAGTTAGGAAACAAATAGAACAGTTTCATTACCTAGTGGTAAGTGCTAAGTAAAATAGCAGGTTAAGGTCCCAAGGAGTTGCTGTAAGGGATAGGGGACAGAAGAGGGAATGTCTGGGAAGGCCTCTGGGGGTTGAGATATGAATGAAAGACAGGAGCCAGCCATGAAAATGATCCGGGAGAACATTCGTAGGCAAAACATGGATAAGCCACTGGTCTGTAGGTGAAAATGAGCATGGCACATTTGAGGAAGTGGGGGTGGGTGGGGTTTGGTGTGGCTGGATTGTATTGACCTAGGGACAGAGTGACATGAGGCAAAGTCACAGAAGCACAATTTTGAGTGTGATTTCTTAATGTGAAATTTAGAATCAGTGTTGAAAGAAATTTTGTTTGAAATTTATTAGATTTTCCTTTAACTGCAAAATCCTTCTTCTGGATTGACTATTAAATGCACAGTTTATGTAAATTAACCAGGTACTTGCTTCCTAAGGATGATACTTAGAGGATAACAGCTTTGATCAACACCCCACCCCAAATGCTAAAACACTTTATAGCATAAGTAAGCAAGGAGGAATAATGGTATGAATCTCCTGGTAGTGATGGTGATGCAAAAGTACAGGGTCACAGGCTTGACACCTGCTAAGCCAGAATCGCATGGGGACCCAGGAATCTCTATTTTTAAAATATATTTGTGTGGATAATTTCAAACAAATACCATGTACTCATCTGTTGACTCATAACCAATCTTGTTTCATTTAAACCCCTCCCCCAACATGTTCTCCTCTCCAGTATTATATTGACGCAAATCCTAGGCATCATTTAATCTTTACTGTATTTCACTATAGAGCTTTGAGAGATTAAAAAACTGCAATATCACTGTTATTCCTAAAAGGGTTACAATAGCTTAATACAGGATGGGGCAAAAGTAGGTTTGCAGTTGTGAATACCCAAAACATGGAATTTAGTTTTGTATTATTACTTATTATTGTATTATTTTCCATATGAAAATACCCCACCTGTATATAAAATATCCATATCCAGTCATTGTTCAAATTTCTAATAGTGTCATAAGTGTCATAATACTTTTTCACATTTCATTTGAATCAGGAATGGTTTTCTACAAGGTCCTCAGGTGATGAGCGGGTTTGGAAGCCACTGTCATCCATCCTCATGTGTTGAGCTACAAACACACATTGTTCTTTCCCTTGAGAAGTTTACACAAGAAAGGACAAGGCAAGGTATCTCAACCCAAAGCAAATAGCTGCATCTGCCTCAGTGCTTGGGAAACAACCATCCCCTAGGTGTCCTTTGTGGTTCTTATAGGCAAGAGGTGTTTAGCTTTTGTTTCTTTAACTTGGAAGCCTATACATGTAATCCCCACCTAACATGGCACTTACTCTATAACATGGTTTCACTTTAATATGGTTTGAGAATTGAGGAAAACCCTTGTATAACACGTCATCATAGAACACAATTTCACTTTAACACGATTTGAAAATTAGAGAAATCCTGAACAACACGAAGTGTAATAAGACCTTAAAAGCAAAAAACATCTCATTCGCAATTAGGGAGGTCCCCGAACAATATGGAACATCATAAGAGCTTTTAAGAGCAAAAAATATCTCATTTGAAATGAGGGAAATCCCCAAACAACATAGAACATAATAAGAGCTTTTAAGAGCAAAAGATATTTCATTTGAAATTAATGAAATTTATAAAGATCTCTCAGCTAAAAGCAAGCAATCTACAATAATAGAATTTTTTTAGCCTTGGCTGGTAGCACAGTGGATAAGGTGCCGGCCTGCGAACCCAAAGGTCGCAGGTTCGATTCCCCAGCCAGGGCACATAACCAGGTTGCAAACCAGGTCTCCAGTCAGGTCTGTGGCTGGAGGCAGGTGAAAGGCAACCATACACTGATGTCTCTCTCCCTCTCTGCCTCTCTCCCTTCCCCTCTTTCTAAAAATAATGAAATAAAATCTTTAAAAAAAAAAAAAAAAAAAGAATTTTTTTACAAAAGTACAGAATAGAAGCTAAGATAATGCTGAAGAAAGTTCAGAGGATGAAGATATCATGGCAAAAATACCCTTAGTTAATGGTGCTTAGTAGTGATGATGAAGAAAACATTATTTAATACATATTAATATGCTATACTTTTGGTGAAAATGGCTTTAATAAAGATCTCTCTTAATTATAAAAATACAGTTTTGTTTTGTTTTTTTTAGTTTTGGAACCTAACTTTTTCTTTTTTTAATTTCATTGTCATTGTAACCCCCATTTTTTGTACAAGTTCTTTGTTTTATATAACATGGATTTGCATAACACAGCATTTTTTTGGAAGCTAAAAACCTTGTTATATGGCGGTTACCTGGACCTCATTTGTTAAGTGTTCCTCTGCCTCAGTTTCCTCGCATATTAGAATGCCCAGTCCAAGATAGGTCAGGCTCAGTGTGGAAATATCTAGTAAAAAAAGCACTAGAGTATAAATGAGCTTATCATATTCATGGAACTGATGGGATGCCAGTATACTGGTCTAGATTTTTTTCTACTCTAAAATGTACATTTTAAAGATTAGTGAAGGGCCCAAAAATAAACATGAAGACCATTATAATTATGTTTTACTGCTAACCTCTTTGGAGAAACAAGGGGTAAGCAACAGGCCTGAAAATTTACAAAGATTTAGATGTTTACACAATTCTTACATATATAGTCTTTGATAAATTTATCTTCTTCATTTGGCTCTAAATTCCTTGAGAGCAGATATTCTGTTTTATTTGGTTTTGTATTATAAGGATGTTGCATAGCACACGACACAAGGTGCATGCTCAGTAAACGTATTTGAATGAATGGAGTTCCCTGATTTTATTTCTGAAAGGGAAGTGATTCATACAATCCCTGTTTATAAACTGCGAACTCCAAAGATGCAGGCCAGTCACAATCCAATCAGATGGCGTCATTTGTGCCCAGGCAAGTGCTCTTTATATGTTTTGGTACACCAGCTTTCATACCAAGGAGATCTGGTGCAGGAATTAATCCTAAAGCTTAGGGAAATGGTGGACTAAGCAATCCTTTTTAAAAATATTTTATTAGAAACGGACTTCTAAATATAGAGAACACAATGATGGTTGACAGGAGAGGGGGTGGGTTGCGGGGCTGGGTGACAAACATGAAGTACAAATTGGTAGTTTCAAGACTCACAGGGATATAAATTACAGCATAGGGAACATGGTCAGTAATATTATAATAACTATGTATGGGGCCATATCAGGGAAATCTCTGTAAAGTTTATGATCTCTAATCACTATGGTGTACACTTGAAACTAAAACAAAATCATCTTGAATGTGAATGGTAATCAAGGGATTCTTTTTAAATTAATATTTGGGATAGTTTCAGTTTATGATTCTCCAAAATTAAAGTTTTAATGCAATTTTATGTTCACACTTCCTTTTTAAGGCCAAGAGTAGCTAATGGAATTTGGGAATGATTATCAGCAAGATACGAGGGTGATTCATTTTACCAATATCCTTTCTCCAAGCTCTTGTCATAGGATACTCTAGCTTTTGCAGAAAACTTAGCCAGAAACAAGGTATACCATGGACCAGCACATTCACTGTCCTACATCACAACACCTCCATCAGTCTCCTCTCCTTTTCCTGAAGTTCTGCAGTATTACCGCAGAATGTTGCAAAACTGCCAAGAAATACCTGGAGGGAGCGCTGACAGTATAGCAGAGAAAGCAGAAGGCAGCGAGGGTGGGAGGAGTAGAAAGGTCTCCCAAAGTACCTTATTTACATCTCTGTAAGGAGGAAATTTAAAAATGTTACTAAAAACTGAAACTCAGCCCTGGCTGGTGGCACAGTGGGTAAGGTGCCAGCATGTGAACCCAGAGGTCACTGGTTCGATTCCCAGTCAGGGCACTTAACCAGGTTGCAAGCCTGGTCTCCAGCCAGGTCCCCAGCTGGAGGCAGGTGAAAGGCAGCCATGCGTTGATGTTTCTCACCCTCTCTGCTTCTCTCCCTTCCCCTCTCTCTGAAAATAATAAATAAAGTCTTTAAAAAATAACCAAAAACTGAAACTCTTACCACTCTGTCTTTTAAGGCGTTGCCCTAATTCCTGTCAGTGGAGAAATACATCTTGATTGAGGGGAAAGAAAAGGGATGAAATTTGTCTCTAGGTCCATGGCCTGTAGAGTGTCATAATCCAACAGTAAGAGTTGTGTGCGCAAAGATAGGCAGGAGACTGAGTTTAGGGATATGCAATTGAGCAAGTTAAATTGTGCTGCAGAATAAAGTGGGAAGAATTGTTTACTGGTAGAGGGTGGGGTTAGGGAAAAAGCAAATAAAGGAAGCAGAGGGAGAAAGGAGTCAAAATGGTGGGAAGGGCTTTGAAAAGAGCAGCAAAGTTATTTAATAATTGTTAACATTTTCTAACCAGTTTACACACACACACACACACACACCTGCCACACCTGCAATGCTTCCCAACATCAAGATAAATTTCCTATAAGCTCAAAAAAAAAAAAAATCCCTACAAACTCCGAGTTTTGTGTGACTTCATCATGGAAGTCAAGAAAAAGATACTGTATTCTACATGTGTAGAGATGTGTATATAACACAAGGGGGATGTGTATATCACAGTCAAGTAGTCCATAAAAGGCACTGGGGTGCACCAAGCAGGAGCTTGAGTCCAAGGGAAATGGGAAAAATTACAGGTTGCAGTCTAGCCTGCAATCTTAAAAAAAGGGAGATACGTGAGTTTTCTACCCATAGGGATATTGGGGTTATATTTCATTTCACTTCATTCTTCTTATTTTTTAAAGATTTTATTATTATTTCTAGAGAGAGGGGAAGAGAGAGAGGCAGAGAGGGGGAGAGACATCCATGTATGGTTGCCTTTCACTTGCCTCCAGCCCTGGACCTGGCTGGAGACCTGGCTTGCAACCTGGTTATGTGCCCTGGCTGGGGAAGCGACCCAGCAACCTATCAACTGTGCCACCAGCCAGGGTCATTTCACTTCATTCTTAAAGGGCTAGAGTATCTCGCATGACATCTGATAATCTGCTGGTATCTCCCACTAGTTTGTTAGCTAATGGAAGGAACTAGGTTTTATGCATCTTTGACTGCCCAAAGCCTAGCATAGTATCTGGCGTACAGAAGAAACAGAAAATGTCCATTAAACGGTTGAATAAGTGTGGAAAAATTAGACTCATATGATGGCAAGTGGCAGAATGGCCTTATTACTTAGATCAAATGTCACCATAACGTAGATGTTTTCATTCAGGAATTAGAAATTAGGTTGATTCTTAGTCATACCTGCCTCTGGTCTTTAGGTGGCAGCATTATCTCATGTTAAATTGTTTCAGGCCAGATTCTATTTAACTTTTGAGAACAGATAGGAATTAAAATAAAAACTTAATTCTGTAATTGTACAGAGCCAACTAAGAAATAAAATATAATTACAGGCTATTATGAATTTTCTTCCTAATTTAAACACGAATGAGAACTACTGGTATTTCTTATTCAAGCAGTTTTCAACTCCTGAAGGCAAATGCAAATTGGTGTCCTTTGTTTACAAAATACAAGTATTTCTTCAGAGCGTGAAAACGTGTGTGTGTGTGTGTGTGTGTGTAAGAAAGAGCAAGCCAGTGGAAGAGCAGTAATATGTCTAAAAATAAACCATCTCCCAACAAATAGGGTAACTAGATTAAATACAATATGGTCAGTTAAATTAGAATTTCAGACACACAATGAATACTTTATATAAGTCTCCTAATATTTGGGACATAATTACTGTACTAAAAGTATTTCTTGTATATCTGAAAATAAAATTTAACTGATACACTTTTTTTTTTTTTTTTTTTTAACTAACTCTGCCATTCTTACGAACAAATATTATGGTGGTGTTAATTCCAAAATAAACTGAACTTTACCAGGTCTGCAGAGCACCTCGTTTTGTTTACTTGGAGAGATAAAAAGGAAGAGGTTGTTAAGGTCGGCTTCTTCCTCCTGGATCTAACTTTAACATTCTTGGTATTTTTCCCTTACAGATCAGAGTTCCTCAGCTAAGTTATTTATCTTGAGGAAATTGACCATGCCAGCAAGTGTGATGGTCCAGCCTAAAGTAGTTATTTTATACAAACGTGGTGCTTTGGAGTGCTTGTGAACCTGATTGCAAAGGCCCAGCTCTGTGAGTGAGTGAGGTAATCCTGTAGCTTTTCACCTCGGATTTATACTTTTCAGAGGTACCTGATCCATGGACCAACTATGTCAGCAGAAATAGATGAATTGCTTATGATATACCTTATTTCAAAAAAAGTAAAGAGTTTTCCGGTAAAACATACATCACACTCAGTATTATGTATATTTGCACTTTTAAAAGATTTTATTTATTATTTTCAGAGAGAGGCTGAAAGGGAGAGAAGCATCAATGTATGGTTGCCTTTCACCTGCCTCCAGCTGGGGACCTGGCTGGAGACCTGGCTTGCAACCTGGTTATGTGCCTTGGCTGGGGAATCGAACCAGTGACCTTTGGGTTCACAAGCCAGCACCTATCCACTGAGCCACCAGCCAGAGCTGTACATTTGCATTTTAATATATGTATTCTCTGTCTTCTAAATAAAGTGCACTTCAAAATTTAATTTGTAAGTATTTCCAAATTCAAAGTAAGTTTTTTATAGAAACAATATTCTGCATGATAGTCAGATCTTTAGATTACCTCATGGCAGTGTATTTACTTGATTATATAACTGAACTACTGTATTGTAGTTAAAAATTGTTTGTTTTTTTTTTGAAGGTTATCATAATGTATCTTAAAGAGTATAAAAGAGAAAAAAAATTCTGAATATTCATGTTTGAGGAAATATCACTAGCCCATACTTATTTTGCTCTAGCTCTGTGCCAGAAGCGATTCTTTTTCATTTTTTAAAAAAGATTTTATGTTTTTAGAGAGAGGGGAAGGGAAGGAGAAAGAGAGGGGGAGAAACATCAGTGTGTTGTTGCCTCTTACACACCTTCAACCGGGGACGTGGCCTGCAACCCAGGCATGTGCTCTGACTGGGAATCGAAGGGATGACCTTTTGGTGGTTCATAGGCCAAAATTCAACCCACTGAGCACACCAGCCAGGGCCAGAAGCCATTATAGTAAGTGCTTTCAATAAATTAACCCAGTTAATCCTCCTAATAATCCTAGGAGATAGAGTCCATTATGATCCTACTTCACAGATGAGAACACTGGAGCCAAGTTAAGTAGCGACCCATAGTTTAGCTTCTAAGTAGCAGAACTGGGATTTGAGCCAGCCCACAGCTGCATTAACCACTGTATGTACCACGTTGCCCTAATTTAGAATAAAGAGGGAAGTGAACAGTCTGAGAATATTCTGAAGGGACATCTGCTTACTGTCTAGGGGAGTGCACTATATTGTTCACTGAACTTAGAATAGTTCAAAGTAAATGGTTGGTCTGTTTCTTAATTTAGCTGTATTATGAATACTGCTTTTGTTCTTCCTGACCAGAACGGAACTATTTTGCAATTTATAAATGGAGCAAAGGATGTCAGAGAGAGGGAGAAAGATTTATCTGATATAACTGGATAAGCCATAATGAAAAATGGCAGTGAATTAAAAAGTACATGTGTGTGGAATCTGAGAGAGTTCTGGGGTGGAAATAACTGAGCTGATACCTGAAAAGAAAAATCAAAGAAAGGACAAATTGGCTTTGCATAATTATGTCCAGGAATAGGAAAGGAGAAGTTGGGAGGGATGCTACTAATTTTATTTAACTTGCTCAGATCTTTTTCATGTGTCATCCAGTTGTGGTAATAGTGGCCTTTCCAGAGTCCCCTGCATGCTAAAGGAAGAGTCAAATTCCAGTCCTCATTTATTTGCCTTTAGATACTCTGTCCACCCTTTATCCTCTCCCAAAGAGATAAGATGTCATGAGGGTGGAGGGGAAAGAATCCTGGACTTACTGTTTGGGGAACAGAGTTCTGACCTTGCTACCTAATTCTCTAGCCTTTGGCCCCTGTTCCCTAACTTGTGAAAACAGAGATGATATTACCCACTTCATTATGTAAGCACCTTGCAAATACTGGTTCTGGCTCCACTTAATCTTCACAACTCTACAAGGTATCATTCCCATTTTACAGATGTGGAGAATGAGGCTCAGGGAAGTGAAGGTACTTGTTTGAAAGCACGTGGGGCTAATTCAGTGGTGGAGATAGGCATCCTCATCATTCAGCCCTAATGATGTTGATCTTTCCTCTTCAATGCTGCCTATAGGAGAAAAGGCAATCGCTGCAATGAAATGGTGTACAGTTTTTTTTTCCAGAATGAACATTTTGAAAAGCCTTTTGCTAGTCCAGTCCTGATAAATGGGATGGGGAACTAAGTGAAACCCAGAAATATTTTTTCTAAGAAAACAAAAATAGGAAGTTTTTAAAATGTTCGGAAAAGCCTTCAAATTATGAATAAGTAGATACTTGTAGCATTCATTCACATAGTGACTTTTATTTAAAAGGTCTTTTTTAAAATTTTACTCATTTTTAGAGAGAAGGGCAGGGAGGGAGGAAGAAAGGAAGAGAAACATCACTGTATGGATGGATGCCTTTCACCTGCCTCCAGCTGGGGACCTGGCTTGCAACCTGGTTATGTTCTCTGACTGGGAATCGAACCAGTGACCCTTGGATTCATAGGCTAGTGCCAATCCACTGAATAAAAATTATTCTTTATTTCATGATAATACAAACGTATTCATTCAACATGTATTTAATAAGCATCTACTATATGCCACATATTTTCTAGGTCTAAACATTGAAGACATAAATACAGTTTTCATGGAGCTTGTATTCAAAGGTGAGCATGGCAAATTATAAAAAATAACTGTAGCCCTGGCTGGTGGCACTGTAGGTAAGGTCTGACCTTTAAACCCAAAGGTCGCTGGTTCGATTACCCAGCCAGGGCACATAACCGGGTTGCAAGCCAGATCCATAGCTGGAGGCAGGTGAAAGGCAACCATACATTGATGTCTCTCTCCCTCCCCCTCTTTCTCAAAATAATAAATAAAATCTTCAAAAAAAAAATAACTGCAATAACCAAATCATTTTTACAGAATACAAAAGGATAAGTGTTACAGGAAAAAAGTAGTGTTGGGAAAGAGGAATGGGATTACAGTGGAGAGTCGAAATAGTGATCAATAGAGGCTGGGCTGCAGAGGGCATTAGGACTGATGGATGGAGTGTTTGATTTCTGGATTGTGGTGGTGGCTACACAACTATACATTTATCAAAACTGATGGAAAGGTACCCTAAACGGGTACATCTTATGGTATATAAATGATACTTTAATAAACCTGAGTGAAAAAATTTAACACCTTGCTGTATATTCTCCCGCAATTTTTCCTATGCATGTATAGTAAATATGTATCTTTAAAATAGTTTATACCATATTGTTTTTATTAATAGAGTTTTTAGAATATTTCTAGATTTATAGGAAAATTGCAGAGTTACTACAGAGTTCTCAGGCCATCTTCTCCCACATTAACATTTTACATTAGTATGATACATTTATCACAATTTATCAGCCAATACTGATACAGTATTATTAACTAAAGCCCGTAGATTATTCAGATTTCCTTAGTTTTTACCTGTTGTCCTTCTTCTGTTACAGGATTCCATCCAGGATACCACATTACTTTTATATGTCAGATACTTAGGCTCCTCATGGTTCTGATGGTTTCTTAAGACTTTCCTTGTTTTGATGACCTTAACAGTTGAAGTACTGGTCACTATTGGGATTTGTCTGATGTTTTTCTCATGATTTGACTTGGGTTATAGATTTGGGGGAGGAAGACCACAGAGGTAAAGTGCCATTTTTATCACATCCATATTATGCTTTATAAGCTGCTTCTTCATTCATAAGTATATCATAAGCCTGTTTCCTACTCACTGCATATAAATCTTCTTAATGGTGATAATATTCTGTTAAATGGATGTAGCAAAATTAGCTTAATCATCTATTATTGGACACTATCATGTTTTTGCTAATACAACAAATGCTACAACATATACATTTATGCAAATATCTTTGCAAATTTGTCTGACGATTTGCTGAGGATAAATCCTAAGCTGTAGAGCTGCTGTGGCAAATTGTATTCACTTTTTGATGTTTTGCCTTCCTCCCTCCCTCCCTCCCTCCCTTCCTTCCTTCCTTTCTTCCTTCCTTCCTTCCAAGGCTTTGGTACCAAAGTGCCCTCCAGAAACCTTGTTACCAATTTGAGCTTCTGGCAATAGTGTTTCAGTGATCTGTTTCCTCACATTATAGCTAAGGCTGGATATTATTCTTGACAACAATTGTAGTATCTTGACAACATTTGTCAAAATGTATCATGTTGCATTGTATTTCTTTCCCTATTGGTGTCTTGCCAGACAGTGAGCTCGGAAAGGAAAAAGACTATATCCTATTCATTTTGGGACACCGGGAGTCTGAGTTATGCCTGAAAGAAATAGGCACTCCAAAGAGGGAGGGGGGCCTGAATCCATCAGCGATTGTGAGATCCGACAAGGGGATCCATGCTAAGGAGAGGAAGGTTTTCACCATCGCTGGGTGCAACTGTATCCTCTGGGCCAACACCCCATATGCATTATGTAATCTACAGGTGTGGGAACTGCAGACCAGGTAGGAGAGACAGCTACGCTAGACTTGAAGAGGGTAAACAGAATCTTGCTGTTTTCCTCAAATGCAAGCTTGGGGGGTTATTTTACCAACTCTGGAAAGGAGACTCATCTGATAGTTCCTTTAAGATGTAATACCATTAATTTATTCCCATATTTTTTGAAACAATAGCATATATATTTGAGATTTCCAAATCTTTTTCTATCAATTTTGATAGAAGGTTTCTATCAAACCTTTTATTTATAACATTACTTATCAGTCATAGCTGCCAAAAATTTTTACTGTTTTTCCTGCATACTTCTCTAACATTTTATTTACATCCTTTCTCACAAAACCTTGACTTTCTCCCCTTTCGCATACCTTGCTCTTCCTAAAATTTGGTGTCATTCATAAATGTCTTATATAACCGTAATGATAAACGTTATTTCAGTTTGTCACTAGATGAGGATACTCACTACAGAAAATGAAAAGGAATATGTGGTTTTATATTGGATATTTTTATCTTTGTTTTTTTGGCTTGCAAGATTGACTCATTTAGTAGGATCTAAAAAAAGAAAAGGGAAAAACAAAATGTTTTTAAGGCTAGATGGTAACCGAGCAGACTTCTAAGATGATTATATTGTTCAATTTTCAGTTGGAGATTTTCTTCAAATGATGCTATGGAGAGTGTATGAGGTCTGTCCCGAAAGTATGCAGCATAATTAAAATAGTTGGTGCCGCCAGTACTTTCGGGACAGACCTCGTGCCTTTCACGTAAGAATTTCCGTAAGCTCTTCATGGAGATGGCTTCATTCCTTCCAGTTATCACTTAATCTCTCTCAGGGGTATTTTCTTCCAATCTAGGCTGACAAAGACTGGGCCACAAGTTGTAAGATAGGACAAGAGAGAGCAGAGGGTGGGGTGGGGTGGGATATCACACATATATGAGAAGTTGATGAAGAGAAATTCAAAGATCTAGGCAAGTTCCTGGTGTAAGAATGACTTTAGTATTAAAGTTAATGTTCGCTCTGGCTAGTGTGGCTCAGTGGATTGAGCATCTGTCTATGAACCAAAGGGTCCCCAGTTCTATTCCCAGTCAGGGCACATGCCTGGGTTTCCAGCTAGACCCCCAGTTAGGGGCGTGTGAGAGGCACCCACACATTGATGTTTCTCTCCCTCTCCTTCTCCCTTCCGTCCCCTCTCTCTAAATGTAAATGACTAAAAATATTTTAAAATATTAACTTTTCATTTTGGATCTTTTATGATCTATAAAATGGTAACTAATCTATTGGCAGAGGAAAAAAGTAATGCTATTTTCTTACAAAGAAGAGAGAGGGTCTTACAACATGGTGATAAAAATTAAAACAAGTATTTTATAGTGAAACAAAACAAGTCACTTCTTGTTTGTTTAGTAGTTAATTTATTATAAAATTATGTTTTCTTTACATTCTTGTGGAGCTATAGGCATTTAATTTGAATGCTTTAAAATTATGACTTCAGTTTTCTATCATGGCTTTAGTAATTTTTCTTATTACTTGATTTGATTATGTAGAGACTATTCAGTAATTATTTTCATTAAAACATTTTCAATAATTATGACATTTGAAAAGATGATAGTCTAGTTTCTACTTAGGTTAAATTACTTTGCTTTAATAGGATATTTTTGTTGCCATGAATAAATTATAATTATCACTCAGAAAACCATGTCTAGGCAGTCTTACTATTAACTCCATTAATCTAGAATTTAGAATTGTGTTAAGATGAACAGGATTCAAAAGAGTAGAAGGTGGGAAACAATGAAGAAATTAAAGATCATTTAAAGTATCAACGTTGTCCACCTGAGGCTGTAATTGAGAGAGAAGGAAGGATCAGAATTGAGTTACCAGAAGGAGCTTCTTACTGTTTCTATCTTTAAAGGATCAAACTTGATAAGGACTCCTGAATGTTTCCTAGATAATCTGAGGAAAGGAATTTTGGGCTCAAAGTCTCCTCTGTCACGCTGGACTTTAGGCATTGAGTGATCAATTGATAATGAGTCATTTAGTAAACTAAAATGAACATATCTGACTGAATCCCAACACTTCGATTCCAGAACATTAAATCTTTTAGATTAACCAGACAGAATATTACAGCTACATTAAACCTTTCCTATATGAAGTTAAACATTTGGAATTCCCAATGATGTATTTCAGAAGAGAAGTTTCCCAGACCTGTAATAGCTTCTGGAGACAGCAGGCAGAATGATGTCAGTCTGGTCAAAAATTTTTTTTTTTTTAAAGATTTTATTTCATTTTTAGAAAGAGGGGAAGGGAAAGAGGCAGAGAGGGAGAGAGACATCAACACACGGCTGCGTTTCACCTGCCTCCAGTCACAGCATTTCACCTGCCTCCAGCCACAGACCCGACGAGAGACCTGACTCGCAATCTGGCCATGTGCCCTGGCTGGGGAATTGAACCTGTGACCTTTGGGTTCGCAGGCCAGCACCTTATCCACTGCGCTACCAGCCAGGGCTGGTCAAATGTTTTGATAAAACAAGACCATCAGATGGAATGATAAATTTAGCCATTGTATGAATTAGTCAGGATTTTTTGAACAACTCTGTAAACTTAAGATGGCAGAAGGAAACTTCCCACATAAAACCACAAAGGAACAATGTGTAGCATTCTCTGTTCCTACACTCTGTTCCCATCATGTCTCTATCTTGCTCAAGACTCCTGTCCTCCCCTATTTCTTAGAGAAACGTCTCCCCAAATACGTGCCAAGGAACACTTACTATCTGTAAGACAGCAATAGACCTTGTTAAAAAATAGATACCAATGACATTTTTTTCTAAAATATATTTTTAAATTTACGTATATTTTTAAATATAAGTACCTTTAAGAAGTTATTAATATGGGATAATGTGTCTTTAAGAAATTGTACAAAGTAGCCCTGGCTGGTAGCACAGTGGATAAGGCGCCGGCCTGCGAACCCAAAGGTCGCAGGTTCGATTCCCCAGCCAGGGCACATAACCAGGTTGCAAACCAGGTCTCCAGCCAGGTCTATAGCTGGAGCCAGGTGAAACGCAACCATACATTGATGTCTCTCTCCCTCTCTGCCTCTCTCCCTTCCCCTCTTTCTAAAAAGAATGGAATAAAATCTTTTTTTTTTTTTTTTAAAAAAAGGAAATTGTATAAAGTCAAAAGACAATAGAGACTGGAGAAGTTAGATGCTACACATATAACTGACAAAAGATCGGTATCCAGGATATACCAAGGCAGCTTGAACTCGAGTCTCAGTTTCTTGCCTTTCTCCCTGAACAGCATGAGCTTTAGCTTCACACACTACTGGACCTGGGCTCCATGCAGTTGCCTAGCCACCGAGTCGCTCCGACCAGCGTCTACGCAGGCACCCAAGGCTTGGGCTCCCGGACCTCAGTGTCCCACTTACCAGCACGCAGGGTCACTGGGGACCTGGGGACCTGGGGGCCTGGCTGCAGGGACGGCTGGGGGTCTGGCAGGCACAGGGGGCAAGAAGACTATGCAACTCCTGAATGACTGGCCAGCCTCCTACCTGGAGAGGGTGAGGAGCCTGGATCATTGGAGACTGGAGAGCAAAACCTGGGAACCTGGAGAAGAAGGGAGCACAAATCGGAGACAGGGGACATTATTTCAAAACCATCAAGGTCCTGAGGGCTCAGATCTTTGCAAGTTCTGTGAACAGTGCCCTCATGGTTCTGCAGATTGACAAAGTCCATTTTGCTCCTGGTGACTTCAGATCAAGTATGAGACAGAGATGGCCATGTGCCAATCTGTGGAGAATGACGTCTGTGGGCTTTAAGACACCAATATCACTTGGCTGCAGCCAGAGACAGAGATTGAGGCTCTCAAGGAGGAACTGCTCTTCCTGAAGAAGAACCACCAAGAGGAAGCGAATGGTCCAGAAAACCAGACTGTCACTTCTCTGGTGACCATGGAGTTGGATGTCCCCAAATCTGAGGACTCAGCAAGATCATGGTGGACATCTGGGCCACTCCATACAATCCATTCAAATGGCCACCACCTTCAAGACTGTAGATCTCAGAGTGATGTCTGAGGTCAACAAAACCAAAGTTTTGAGGTATTAAAGGCATCAGAAGTGGAGCACCCCTTGGAAGGAAAAAGTTCAGAAGACCCCACCGTGCACACCCATGAGTGAAGGAGTGAGCCGTGCAGACATCTGGGGGGAACATTGGAGGCTCTGGAGGCTGCAGGTGGGAATGAATACCTTGGTGAGGGAGGATTCCTGACCACAGCGTTGGTGGTGGTCGTGGTGGGAGGGGTGTCACGTGCCTAGAGCTAGGTAGGCTAGAGTCGGTTTTATTTTAATTTGAATTCATCTGATTACTACAGCATTTGAACATCTTTTCAAGTGTTTATTGATCATTTTTATTTTCTCCACAGTAAATTACCTGGTCATACCTTTTGTCCACATTATTTTAATGATCTCTGAGTGAAGGGTTGGGGCTATTTCACAAGTTGGACTTTCTCTCGAGTCTCAGGAGAAGGGAGGGCAAGTTAAGACTGAGGGCCTGTTACAGAAGAAGGCCCACCCTTTAGCACTCTTTATGTCCTTAGCCTGGCTCCTCTGTACTTCTCTGTTTCAACCTCCATTTGCATGGAGTCTTTAATATTCTCTATTGTTTTTGTTCCATTTATTTACTGGCTGCTTCTTATATGTTCTCTGACTGGGGATTGAACCTGCAACGTTGTGTCTTAGGGGATTGGTGCTGGCCTGCAAACCTAAAGGTCACTGGTTCGGTTCCCAGACAAGGCACATAACCAGGTTGCAAGCCAGGTCCGTAACTGGAGGTGAAAGGCAACCATATATTGATGTCTCTCTCCTCTCTGCCTCTTTCCCTACCCCTGTCTCTAAAAATTTAAATAAAGTCTTTAAAAAAATTTTTTTAAATAAGATAAAAGCCAGAATAAATCTACCTTTCCCTTTAAACTTTCCCTGATCATCCCAGCTGTACTAATGTTAAACTCCACCAAGGCCCACCACATACCATTTCTTTACTTCATTTGGCCATTATCATTTACTGATTACGGTATGAAGAGTAAGCCCCCATCCAAAGATGTCCATGTCTTAATCTGTAGAACCTAGGACTATGTTAGGTTATGTGGTAAAGAGGAATTAAGGTTGCAAGTGAGGTAATCATAAAGTAGGTGATGATCCTGGGTTATCTCTATGGATAACTTCTGCCAAAACAGATACACTGAGAAGCTTTGTGTTGCGTTGTCCTTCACCACAGCACCAGAGAGGCCCTGAGCAGGAAGCAATCCACTCTTGAGGTGAGATGCTGAGACAAAAAGAGTTGAAGCCTGCGTGAAATCATTTGTAATCATAGGTGAGAAAAGGTGATGTACCCTGGCTGGTAGCACAGTGGATAAGGTGCCGGCCTGCGAACCCAAAGGTCGCAGGTTCGATTCCCCAGCCAGGGCACATAACCAGGTTGCAAACCAGGTCTCCAGTCAGGTCTGTGGCTGGAGGCAGGTGAAAAGCAGCCAAACATTGATGTCTCTCTCCCTCTCTGCCTCTCTCCCTTCCCCTCCTTCTAAGAATAATGAAATAAAATCTTAAAAAAAAAAAAAAAATGTATCTGGTCAACTACTCAGAATCCTATTAAGAACTTTCTCCGGATACACTTTTCCTGGTGTACTTGCTTCATGTCCCGTTCCTGGTAATCCAGCTTTTTACAGAGAGGTGGGAAATGACCATCCCAGGCTTTAGTGTTTATGTGTTTCTTGACTAGAGGGACCCGACGGAACCAGAAGCTGTTTATTCCAAGTCTAAATTCCTTGAAAAGTAAACTTGATCAGTTAAGCGCGGTTCAGGTATCTAAGTGCTGATCTGACACGCTGAGCTAGTGGAGCGGCTGAGTCACGTGGTTCCGCTGTAGTTGCTGATGGATGTGGTAGGGGCAGGGTTGTGGGCTCATGAGTTAAGTAGGCTCTTTTGAAGGTATGCCCTGCATCAGTCAAATCTATTAAAACCTTATGATTGCTGTCTTTGCTATAATGCTGAGAAAGTCTTTCTTTAATCATACAATATGTTTTGATTCCTTGTTTTAAATTCACCTAGAATCTATTTAGGTACAAATTATGAGATAAGGACCTAACTTTTAAAAATGGGCAGTCAGTTATCTCATCACTGATTATTTAATAATTCATCCTCTTCACACTGATTTAAAATACCAGTTTTCTAATACATCAAATTTTTATATGTGTGTATGTAGGTATAACACTATTCTGAGGTTTTCCATTGGGCAGTTTATCTATTACTGTTTTAAATATATGTAAATACTTCAAAACTAATATGTATGCTATGAAAGCAAGTATTCTTATTGGTTTTAAGTTCCTATAGTTGCCTAGCACAGTATTTTATGCATGGTAGATAATGATGCTAATAATTATAGTTTATTTAGAAGACATATGTATAATGAAATAAAAAATACATATTTATAGTGTTCAATGTGCTTTCATAAAGTCTTGTACATCATCTGAAAAAGAGCATATTGATATATTGATACACTTTTCTATTTTATATAGTTTGTATAGTAAACTGGTAGATTTTATTATTGTTCTAAATAATTTCTCTTCCCGCCGGAGAATTATATATCCCTGCCTGTTACAACTTGCAGTGTCTTCCATGGAAGGAGTATACATCCTTGCTCCTTTGATATTGTTTTAACCATGTGGCTTGTGTTAGCCGGTGACATGCCAGCAGATATGACTGCATTATGTCCAAAGAGAAGTGTTGATTATTGTTGTTGTTTTTGCCATCCTCTCCCTCTGCTCCCTTGTTATGAGAAAAGCACGTCTCAGATATTGAATAAGACACATGGGGCAGGTGAGGAATTGCCATAAACTCATAGCTGATGAACAACATGGATGAGAAATAATCCTGTGTTGTCTTAAACCACTGTGATTTCAGGTGGCCACGCTGCCTCACAGTGAAAGCTGATCTACACACCGTGCTGACTGTTGACTGTTGCAATTCTCAGTTGGGTAGATCCGATTCAGATAGCTATCTTTAATAATAACCTGAATAATTTCTTTAAATAAGAGTTTTTATAAATAGAGCCAAAGGATGAATTAAAATAACTAGGACCTCACTGTGGACATGTGCCACATAAATTTTACTCAGCAGTCATCTTAAGTACAGCCAAGATATTAAGCTCTTTAGGTTATAGATGAAATAAACATCTTTCAGCAAGTTCTAATAATTATGATAATTAAAAAGATAAATTTGGCAAAAAGAGAGAGAGGCACTTAAGAGCAGTAAGATACCTTTAGAAACTGGAACATGTCCAGGGCAGTATGGGACAGTGATGCACAGTCACGCCAGGGCTCTGGTAGTGATGTGACTCAACACTCTTGATCTCTGCTGCTCTTAGTGTCTTTTTGCCTCTCTTTGTGCCACAAGCTGACTTCCTTACAGGCTGTTCTTTACCTTTTCTGTTCCTCATTTTCTTCTGTATCTGTGCTTTCTGATTCTCATGCCTTCATTTTGCTCATAAATTTGGCTTGCTCCTGCCTCCATCTAGGATGCCTTTTAAACTTAAGCTCCCAATATTAGTTGCCTCATCCATACAGTCTTTTTTTTTTTAATTCCTGAGAGGTCTTGTTTGACTCAGCTATAGTTAGGTGAAACAGTGCCCCCCTCCCAAATTCACGTCATTGCCTCAGAAAGTAACTGTATTTGGAATAAAGATTTCTGCAGGAGTAATAAGGAATGGATGGTGAGCTGAGATATCCTAGAGTAAGGTGGTCCTAAATCCAATGATGAGGGTTCTCATGAGACCAAAAAATAAAAAAGAAGAAGGAGGAGGAGGAAGAGGAGGAAGGAGGAGGAGAAGCAAGGAGAAGACAGAGAGAGGAAAAGGCCGCGTGAAGATGGATGCAGGGATTAGGAACAACCGCAAGCTAAGGGGTTTGTCAAGGATTGTCAGCTGCCAGAAGATAGGAGAGAGGCAGGGAACGGACTCTCCCTCAGAGCTTTGAGAAGGAACCGACCCGGCCAGCACCTTGATTCCTGACTTCCGATCTCCAGAACTGTGAGAGAATATAGTTCTGTAATTTTAAGTCATTCGCTTTGTAGTCATTTGTTATGGCAACTACAGTAGTATCTTTAGTTATTCATTGTCAGTCGCGGGCCAAAAATATTCAATGGAAACTTTGAGAAATAAACAATTCATAAGTTTTAAATTGTGCACCATTCTGAGTAGAGTGATAAAAGCTTGCGTTGTTCTTCTCCTTCCCTTCCAGGACACTAATTATTCCTTTGTCCAGCATATCCACGCCGTGGTTTCTCCCTGCCAGGGAGTCACTTGGTTATCAGCTCAAACCTCATGGTGTCATTGTGCTTGTGTTCAAGTAACCCTTGTCTTAATAGTGGCTCAAAAGCACAGGAGGAGTGATGCTGGCAATTCAGATATGCCAAAGAGAAGCCAAAAGGCTTACTTTTAGTAAAAAGGTATGTTTGTATAGGAAAACACATAGTGCACATAGGGTTCAATATTATCCGTAGTTTCAGGCATCCGGTGAAGGTCTTGGAATGTGCCCTCTGTGGATAAGGGGAACAACTGTATAGGAAACTAAAACTGCAACTTAACGTCTGAGAGATCTTAATGTTCATAGGCCATTGGTTGGGCGACAGATTGACCCGTGCTGGGTGAAGTATTTAGAGCTGGGTCATTAGTAGGGCTGTGGATATGCTGATTTCCTTTGAAAAGACCGTGTACATGAGAGACCTGTAACTGACATGTCTCAAACAACTTAATGCTGGGCTGCCAGGCATCTATATTCTTCTTCTCTTTTGGACGGAAGTGTCTCACCCAGTGTCGTGCAGTTGTCACACATGGCACTTGCCTGTGTCCAATGGATGAACACCTGGTGGTGGTGTCACAGGTATTTCACAATTTACTTGTCATGGTCGAATCTTCATTTTCTAGGCAACATCCATCTCTCCTCTATTTAATCGAAATCCTGCTTGGTGTTACAGCTTTGCTATTCAGTATGCTGAGAATGAAACTGAAGTTCTCAAATTTATAAGCGTGGTCTAGTTTGAAAAGACAAACTGCTGAAGACCCTCAGTCTTGACTTAAATGGTTTAACAATAATACCACCTTAAATGTATTAAAATAAATCTGTAGATATAAACCTATAGAGCAGAGGTTGGAAAAGCTTTCCTTAAAGGGTCAGATGGCAAATATTTTAGAGTTTGCGGGTCATATAGTCTCTGCTGTGACTATTGTAGCATGAACACATCGATAGAGAGTATATAAACAAATGCATGTGGCAGTTTCTCCAATTTTATTTGGGGACACTGAAATTTGAATTGCACATAATTTTGATATCATGAGGTGTTCTTCAGTTGATTCCTTCCCCTCAACTGCATAAGATGTAAAAACCATTTTTTTTTTTTTTTTTTTGCTAGCAGACTAGATAAATATAAATACAGGCAGTGGAATGTATTTGGCATAGGAACCATAGTTGACTGATAGAAGATGCTTGATGATCCTTTTCCAACCAATATCGCCCCTTATTTTGCCAATAGGATCCTAATTCCACTTGGGGAAGCTTTCCCCGTGCCAACCTCTCATTGAAAATCTATCAGTCTGTGTGCTTCAGCTTGCATTTCAGGAGCATGTGGCCTTGGCTACAGAGATTGGTTCAACTGGAGTGAATCTGGGGTCTGTCTATCCGACTTGCCATAGGAACTCTTAGCAGTAAGGAAGATGTGAGTCTGGAGATACCAGAGGCTACCATGTGAATCAAGAATGAAACATAAATTAGGTAGCAGAGGGCTGAGCCAAGAAACGGAATTTTTAAAATTTTACTTTATGTTTTTAAAGATTTTATTACTTTTAGAGAGGGCAAGTGGGAGAGGCAGAGAGGAAGAGAGACATCCATGGATGGTTGCCTTTCACATGCCTTCAGCTCCGGACCTGGCTGGAGAGTTGGCTTGCAACCTGGTTATGTGCCCTGCCTGGGAATTGAACCAATGACCTTTGGGTTTGCAGGCTGGTGCCTATCCACTGAGCAACCAGCCAGGGCTCTGAATTTTTTTAAAAAGTATATTTTATTGGTTCTGTTGTTATAGTTGTCCTAATTTCTTTTTCCTTTGCTCCCCTCTGCCTAGTACCCCCTTAGTTCATTTCCATGGGTCATGCATATAAGTTCTTTGGCTTTACCCTTTCCTACTTCCCCCTGTTTATTCTGTACCCACCAATTACGTTTCCTAATTCTTACACCATTTCCCTCCTTCTCCACCTTCTCCCTCCCAGCTGATTTGGCTCCAGATGTTCCCCATACCTATGATTCTGTTCCCACTCTGGTCGTCTAGTTAGTTTGTTTTTGTTTTTATTTTTTTAGGTTCTGTTGTTGATAGTTGTAAGTTTGTTGTCATTTTACTTCATTTATTTTTTTTTCTTTTTAAGATTTTATGTATTAATTTTAGAGAGAGGAGAAGGGAGAGAGGGAGAAAGACATCAATGTATGATTACCTTTCACCTGCCTCCAGCTATGGATCTGGCTGGAGACCTGGCTTGCAACCTGGTTATGTGCCCTGCCTGGGGAATTGAACCAGTGATCTTTGGGTTTGCAAGCCGGCCCCTTATCCACTGTGCCACCAGCCAGAGTGTTGTCATTTTAATGTTCATAGTTTGATCCTCTTTTTCTTCAATAAGTCCCTTTAATATTTCGTATAATATGGGCTTGGTGATGATGAACCCTTTTAGCTTTACCTTGTCTGGGAAGCACTTTTATCTGTCCTTCCATTCTAAATGATAGCTTTGCTGGATAGAGTAATCTTGGTCGTAGGTTCTTGCCTTTCATCACTTGGAATACTTCTTGCCAGGCCCTTCTTGCCTGCAAAGTCTCTTTTGAGAAATCAGCTGATAGTATTATAGGAACCCCCTTTGTAGGGAACTCCTGCTTTTCTCCTGCTGCTTTTAAGTTTCTCTCTTTATCTTTAACCTCTGGCATTTTAATTATGATGTGTCTTGATGTGGTTCAATTTGGATCTAGCTTATTTGAGATTCTGTGTTTCCTGGACTTGTGTGTCTATTTCCTTCACCAAATTTGGGAAGTTTTCCTTGATTATTTTTTTCACGTAAGTTTTCAATTTCTTGTTCTTCCTCTTCTCCTTCTGGCATCTCTGTGATTCAGATGTTGGCACATTTAAAGTCATCCCAAAGGTTCCTAAGCTTTTCCTCATTTTTCTCAATTCTTGTTTCTTCATACTATACTTGTTGACTGTTTATTTTTTATGTTCCAAATCATTGATTTGAACCCTGGGTTTCTTCTCTTCATCATTGGTTTCATGTGGATTTTCTTTTGTTTCTCCTAGCATAGCCTTCACTTCTTCCCTTTTGTGTTTGCCATACCCGAGCATGTCTGTCAAGTCTGTGAGCATCTTTATCACCAGCTTTTTGAACTCTGTGTCTGTTAGGTTGGCTCTCTTCGTGTCACTTACTTCTTCCACTGGAACCTTGATCTGTCCCCTTTTTCGGGCCAAACTTCTCTGTCTCCTCAACTTGACAGCCTCCTGTGTTTGCCTCTGCATCTGAGGTAGAGCCGTTGCACCTGTTCTGTTGTAAGGGACAGAGCCTTAGGTATTCATCCATGCAGGGCAACCTGTTTCACCGCATTGTGGTGCTGAATGTGGGGGAGAGTCTGAGAGGGAACAATGCCCCTTGCTCAGCACTCATCCCTTTCCCAGGCACCTCTCCTGTTTTTCCAAGTAAGACTGGTGCCCCTCGAGCTGTTGTTTTGTGGTGGTTTCCTGAGTGGGTGGGTCTGCAGACATTCTAGAACTGTGGGGGCCTCTAAACAAACTGACCCTACCGAGAGATCATCGGTTTCTTCCTCCACTGCAACTCTCGCTGGTTTTCACAGTCAGAAGCAACGAGGCTTTATTTTCCCCAGCGCTGGAACCATGAGCTGCGCAACCTGGTCTGGTGCCGGGAGCTCTCCTCAGGTGTCCCTCCCTACTTTTTTATGTGACTGCTTTCCGCCAGCTGGCCACAGCTTCTGCCACCACTGCCACCACACCAAGTCTTCATTGCTTCACCTCCACCCCTCCTACCTATCTGGACGAATATTCTTTACATCTTTGTTTGCTGGACTTCCATGCAACTTGGTTTTCTGGAACTTCGGGTTGTCTGTAGTTTTGAGGTAGATGTAATTCTTCTTAGTTGTGGAGGGAGATGCAGTGTGTCTACCTATACTTGCATCTGGGCTGGAGAAACTGAATTTTGATTCCATGTTCTGGAGCTACTGGATCAAGCCACTCATGACACTAAACAACCCCAAGGCTTTTCCAAAGCTACATGAATACATAAATTCTTTTTTTTTTTTAAAGATTTTATTTATTATTTTTAGAGAGGAAGGGAGAGACGCAGAGAGAGAGAGACAGAGAGACATCAATGTATGGTTGCCTTTTACCTGCCCCCAGCTACGGACCTGGCTGGAGACCTGGCTGGAGACCTGGTTATGTTGCCCTGGCTGGGGAATCATTGAACCAGTGACCTTTGGGTTCATAGGCCGGTGCCTTATCCATGTGCCACCAGCCAGGGCTAAATTCTTATTTCTATTTAAATTCATTTGAATTTGGCTTCTTGGTCACAACAGGACACTAACTGAAGCAAAACCTATTGCCACTAACATTTATTACAACTATAAAACAAAAAATGAAATACAATTAGGTGGCAGTATAATAGTAAACCAGGAAAGTTCAGATCAGCAATGCTTCTGTTTGTTTTGTTTTGTTTTTCTGGAACTAAGTTCCTTCCCATTGTGACTATGGCATTGGCTGATATGTTGTAGGTTGTGTTTGGTTCTACATACCTTTGTGTCCTACACATGTAGCGTGTGCTTCATTTTTGTCTGATTGAGCTATTGCAAAACCCTCATTCACAGAGCTTTCTATGACAACATTCAGCCTTCTCTTGGTACAGACATTTAATTTACATAAGCCTGTCTCTGTACTTACCTTTGTTGCTAAAACAAAGAAGAACATCATGTGCTTGCCTTTCAAATTATAGTGATACTAAATTTGTCTCATTTTATGACATTACTTGAGGTAAAGTTTTTGATCTATGGACATGTGTTTCAATTGCTATTTAAAAGAAAGCTTTGTGCTTTGAACAGGAAGTGAATTGAGCTGTTGTGATTTTGTCACTTTGCCATTGGCACATGCCAATTCTCATTAATTAGGCAAGTTTCTTATGTCTAGGCCTGTATCGTTCACTTTTGGCCCTGGCTCTACACTTTTCACTGACTCCCACCATGTCTCATAATTCCACTCACTGGTGTGCTCCGTTCTTTCTGTTAGAGAACTTAACTAATTGCACAAGTGTTTATTCTCTTTGTCTATAATTGCATAAAAAGTGTCCGTGCTGTTTTTTAGTTGGAGTATGATAATCTATACATACACTGCTTATTTTAACCAGTATTGAGTTAATCACCTATTGCTTCAAAACCTCTAGCAAAGAGACCTCAAAAATACTGTGGTTTATCACACAAGCATCTATATTCTTGCTTAAAGGTCTGCAGGTGAGCAGGGTAGCTCTGCTTCAGGCGGTAGGTCAGCTGGGCTTGGCTCTTGCTTTTCAGTCTAGGGTGGAACTGACTGCCTGTGTAGCTTGCTGTGCGGTCCAGACTAAAGGAAGAGGAGCTAGCTGGTGTATGCTATAGTTTTGGCAATCACGGGAGTGCTAAGGACTGAGCCAAAGAATGCAAGGACATTGAATTCCTTCGTGCATGTCATGTGCACTCGTATTCCAATGACTAGAATAAGGTGCATGGTACAATATCAGAGGATTGGAGGAATACAGCCATCCACTCTATCATGCAGCAGGTTTACATGGCTGGGGTTGGAGACAAAACTTGTCACTAATCCAATCTAGTACGTATGGCCTATATCTCTGCTCCTCCAGCCCTATTGCTAAGGTGCCTTGTGGGAGCGAGAAGGCTTTCTATAGCTAGTTTGGATTTTAAAGGAAGAGAATAGTTTCCAGATAGCTTAATGGCCATACATTCAATAGCTGTTGCAGCTGGGTTTCCATTTTGGTACAAGCTTCTGGCTTCTTTGTTGATTTATTTTTATGATAAAGTATTTTAAAATATACTGAACTTTAATGTTCTGTTTTAATGCAGTAAAAAACAAAAATTTAAATGATTCTCTCATTTGATGTACACTTCAATATATAAAGAGATAGGCACCTCATTTACGGCCAGACTTGTAGGACCCAGCACAGTGTTGAGCCTATAGTGTGTTCATTGAAATACATTATTTTCTTATTCACTCATGATTATTACTGATTCACAGATGGTAACTTGTACCTTAATAGGCATTTTCATTAGATATACATATATGAAATCAGTGTCCTCCATCTTCACTAATGTCAGTTACATCAAGAAAGTGTTTCTGATGTTTGTTCTTTTTAGGACTGATACAGGCTGTTGGTTGCTTCTTTTTTTTAGGTTTAAAAATTATTTACATGGCCTTTTAATGTGCTAGGAGTCCTTAGAAGAACATCTGAATAGATAGTTAGAAATGTGTATCAATATAGGCAAAATCTACTAATTTTCAATTTATAAATATCAGCCAGTGAAAATACCATTTAAGATTACTTTTAAAAAGCATTTAAAATTAAAATTATGTATGATGTAGATATAAAAGAATAACAGTGCATGAGAAAGGCAGTAGAAAGATTAAATGCTATCTGAAAGATTATTTCCTCCTTAGAAGGAATTAAATACATTCCTACAGTTGATTTTATGAACATGGATTAGATCATAAAACAAAAAGAATTTAATTGAAAGACAGTTTGCTTTTTCTAATAGGCCTCCACATAGGAGAAGAAGACTAAAGCAAATAAATACCTTCTTGGATCTTTTTCAGTGATTCTGAAAATTCAGCTAATTTCTTTTCCTTTCTTACAGAAAACATTTATTATAGTTTAAACATGTGCTAATGTCTCAAGTTATAATCATCTTGCCAGATATGCTTCTGGCATAAGGAAAGGAAGGAAACTAATATTCATCAAGCATCTACTATATGCCTGGTAAGGTGTTGGAAACAAAGACTTGTTGAGATGAGAAGTATTCTTATTTCAAAAACTAGGCGCAAAAAACTTGTGACAGTTTTTTTGGCTCCAAAATCATGTTCTTTGGCATGAGTCAAAACTCAAAAAATCTGTTCATTTGGTAATATAGTAACCTAGCATGAACTACACTTGCAAGTTCAATAATTGCAGTGTAGTAAAACCAAGTTTTATTTAGAGATAAACAAACAATAACTATGTACATAAGTGTTGCAATAGACAAATCACAGTTGTCCAAAGCCTACAGTGGGTATTCCCCAGTGCCACATTAGAGGCCACTAAGAATGGTCCACTGGATGCTTCCCAGTCTTGGGCCTAAGTTGACACGTGGACTCCTACTGGCTGGAATTTGTCCTTTCTCCTGTGGTTGTCCCTGCAGAGTCTAGCATTGACCTTATCCCTAGCTCTAAATCCACTTCCTGTTCTGGTGGTATCTTGTTTTTCTCTTGCTTAACCCACTTGCCTAGGCTAGTGAAACCTCCAGACATTATTCTGATATTTCTTCTCCTCCTCTTTCTTTTTAGTGAACAACTTTATTTGGAGTTTAGTTTTCATTATTATATTACTGATTTACTGACTTTTTTCCCTTCCATATGCGCATGTGAAGGGAAGCATTTCATACAGATTACAAGTTCTTTTTTTTTTTTTTAATTTTATTTATTATTTTTAGAAAGAGGGGTAGGGAGAGAGGCAGAGAGGGAGAGAGACACCAATGTATGGTTGCCTTTCACCTGCCTCCAGCCATGATGTGGCTGGAGACCTCACTTGCAACCTGGTTATGTATCCTGGCTGGAGAATCGAACCAGTGACTTTTGGGTGGATAAGTGGATAAGTGGCACCTTATCCACTGTGCTACCAGCCAGGGCAGATTACAAGTTCTAAAAGTAAGGAATTGTGGTGAACAGTTTTTGCCTACTGTAAAGTTATAAACTTGTATAGATTTCAGGAAACTTATTTTCCTAGAATAGCATAATTTATTATTTTATTTTTTAAACATTTTATTTATTATTTTTAGAGAGAGGGGAAGGGAGGGAGATAGAGAAGGAGAGAAACATCAATGTACCTTTCACCTGCCTCCAGCTATGGAGCTGGCTGGAGACCTGGCTTGCAACCTGGTTATGTGCCCTGGCTAGGAATCTAACCAGTTACCTTTGGGTTTGCAGGCTGACACTTTTCCACTGAGCCACCAGCCAGGGCCTAGAACAGCATAATTTAAATTACCCAAAATTGTAGCTTGTTTAAAAAACATTTCATTATAGACAGTGTCAAATAATCCATAATTCATAAGGTCATAGAAATTAGGATAGTGAACCCACATGTATTTATCACTCAACTTCAAAAATTAACAATGCTTAGGCATGAAAAATACTTGACAATGTTCAGAAACTAACAAGTGAAGTAACTCCAGTCACACTAAGTTGATACATTTTTATTGTTAAAAGATATCCAAATAATACAAAAATGTGTGAAGTACAAATATAATACCCATTTTTCCAGTCACTTATTAATAATCCCCTTAGGAAGAATGCTGTAACAGTCAGGGCTTATGAAGTCACACGATGTCATAATTTAATGAATGATTAATAAAAATTCTGGCCCTGTGCTTACCTGGGAATGGTTCTGATCTATGAGTAAAGCCTTTTAGCTACCACTCTGTTTTAGATCATTATAATTCTCTTATTTTTTGATAGGTATGAATGAAAAGTTTTACAGATTTCTGTAATTGTTTTTATGGCCACAGGAGAAAATATAACTATGCATTAACATAAAGATAAATGATTGTAACTGTATTATGGGATGTTTCTATTCTAATGATGCTTTGGGTAAGGGATTATAAATTAGTAAAAAATAAAAAAACCTCATTAACCCCTGGTGAAGTTCCAGGACATCTTCCTGGATGAAAGGTGATTCTGATATTCACATTTAACTTATAAGAAGGCATCCAAATTCCTTCAGAATTAGTCAGGAGTTCTCTATTCATCAAATATTTATCCCAAGTAACAGAATCCTTCTCCTGATTATCAATTATAAACACTTAGTAAGTGCTTATTTTTATAATCTGCTTTTTATCTCTCAATCCTGTTCTCAAAGAATTTATATAATCTACCTAAAGTGGAAAGTTACTAACAAATAAAAGCTGTCAAATGAGAGCTACAGATAGAATAGTAAGTGTTGTAAGACTTCATGAGAGGGAAGGATGAGCGGGGACTCCGGTTCTGAAGGAGCTGAGACTGGAGCAGGCCTTGAAATTCAGTGTTGGCCACCCTGCCTCCCCCTGGCCCGCCCCGATCTGACACCATGCTGAATGGAGCCACCATTCTGGAAAGACAAAGGCTTCAACGTATTCCTTCTACTAGGCTGAGTCATCGTCCCTCTCCCCTGCCAAACTTTCTTCTTGGTCCATGACCTCATCCTCAGATCCCTGAGTTTACGAGAAAAGAGGGCCTGGCTCTGCTCAGCACCTAACCGGGAGACATACTTGTGGTTTCCATCTTGTCTAGCCCAACTCACAGAGTAGGTGGTAAAGATCAGGCAGAAACTTTGGTCATTGGCATCAACAGTGAGCATTTCCCTCGAAAGAGCTCTGTCATCGCTCGAGAGATCCTTATACTAGATGAGGCAATAATGTATAGCAATAAAATTATTGTATATCGCTAAGGGCCCAGATTTGGGAATAACAAAATAATTGTTTCACAAATAGTAGTAAGAGTTCAGAGCGAGACTCAGAAAGCTTCAGCAGAGCTACATTCACAATTTGGAGCAATATCATATTGTTCCTGGATAACTGACGGTACTCAGTGCTCAGGATCGCTGGGATCAGAAGTTTCTGTGCTTCTAGGTGCTTCATGCGTGTTCATGGGATTACATACCTGGTGAGGTGGTAGCTCCATTATAACAGACTAGAGAAATTAACTTGCTGAAATTTACGAAACTATTTTTTGAAGTATATTTCATTGATTGTGCTGTTACTGTTGTCCCAATTTGCACCCCTTTGCCCCCTTGCAAGTGGTACCTGCTTCTTTTCAGCAATCCCCCTTAGTTCACGTCCATAGGTCCTGTGTGTAATTTATTTGACTTCTCCCTTTCATATACTATTAACATCCCCCTGTCCATTTTGTTAGGCTGCCATATAGGCTTCTTAATCCCTGCACCATTTCCCTCATTCTCCCCCTTCCCCCTCCCAGCTGATAACCCTCAACATAATCTTGGCGCCTATGATACTGTTTCAGTTCTGGTTGTTGGCTTAGCTTGTTTTTGTTTTTTAGGTTCAGTTGTTGATAGTTGTGAGTTTGTTGTCATTTTGATGTTCATCGTTTTGATCTTCTTTTTCTTAAATAAGTCCTTTTAACATGTCATGTAATAATGGCTTGGCGATGAAGAATTCCTTTAGCTTTATCTTGTCTAGGAAGCCAGAGGCAATGAGCATTTATCTTCCTGGTGCTGGAACCCTAGGCTGTGTTGTCTGGATTGGGGTTGGGACCACTCACTCCCAGGGTATCCCTCCTGATTTTTTTTTAAAGATTTTATTCATCATTTTCAGAGAGAAGGGCAGAAAGGAAGGAAGAAAGGGAGAGAAACATCAATGTATTCTTGCTTTTCACCTGTTTCCAGCTACGGACCTGGCTGGAGACCTGGCTTGCAACCTGGTTATGTGCCCTGACTGGGAATCAAACCAGCCAACTTTGGGTTTGCAGGTGGCACCTTATCCACTGTGCCACCAGCCAGGGCTCTCTCCTGATTTTTATCAACCTTGCATGAATGAGGGATCATCCGTTCCAGGCCACTTGTTGGAGCTACATTGCCTCTCTCTCCTATCTCTGTGACTCTGCCCCTTCTACCCATCTGGATGAATGTGGCTTCTTTAAATCCCTGGTTGTATAGCTTGCTTTTTTTGCTGGTTCTGGTTGTTAGTTGTTTTTGAGACCTGGTTGTAATTCTTTCTATGGTTGCACGAAGAGGCGAAGTATGTCTATCTACCTATACATCCATTTTGACCAAAAGTCTCTATCAAACTACTAAGTGAGTGATTAATTAAACTCTTGTTGGAATGTGAGTATAAGCTCTTGGACTACATTAATTTTTATTTAATGCAACTGAAGAATCAATAACCTCAGAGTCAAATGAGTCGTTCAGACTGTTCCACTGCTCTCATTCAGTAACTCAGGTGAATTTCAACGTTTATGGAGCGGCAGGTGAATTAATGTTAATGACTCCAAGTAATATATTTATATTTATAAATGGCATTGGGATATATCTTAATCCAGTTATTGCTTTTTAAAAAAACACAACATGAACTTGCTATGAATGAGCACTTACCCCAGAGTCCCTTTAGTAGGAGTGCCTAAAGCACGGTGGCTCAGGCTCACGTGTGAAGTTGTAGGGGAGGTCGTGCACTTACAAGGTCTTTCCTTCCTCCAGTTTTACCCCCAAGGTAGCCCCGAGAAACCCCAGTGGAACACGGTGCCCTGAATTATGCGTGTGATGACCGGCCACTACCTTAGTCCCTGGAAGCTGAGAGCTCTGAACTGGAAGACCCAGAGAGACCTTGGCAAGTGGACCCTGAGCCCTTTCGGGCAGCTCAGCCTCACCTGTAGTCAGAAGTGAGTCTCTTTCCTTTCGGGGAGACTGACCTACTATAGATAGTAGGGATTCATCTTTGGTGGAATATCCATTTATGTCCCTTTGATTCTGAAACTTAGAAATAACCAACATATCTCCCAAGTTTCACATCATCTCATGGGCAGGGGGTTGGGAAGGGAGTGGTTGAGGGACAACAACTATATTTGGTTTTGAGAGTTACTTGTATTCACTTACTTCATCTACCCCACCCACCCCACCCACAGAACGAGAAGCATTATGCAACTGTTTCGTTGTGATAGCTCAACTTAGTAAGGAAAAATGTTCGCAACTTCTTTGGGGAAAGGGAACTGAAAAGACTGACTCTATTGTATATCCACAGTCAGAATTTCATTGGTATCCTTTATTTTTTTAATAATATTTATTTATTAAACTTTTTTTTTTTAAGATTTTATTTCATTATTTTTTAGATAGAGGGGAAGGGAGAGAGGCAGAGAGGGAGAGAGACATCAATGTATGGTTGCTTTTCACCTACCTCCAGCCACAGACCTGACTGGAGACCTGGTTTGCAACCTGGTTATGTGCCCTGGCTGGGAATCGAACCTGCAACCTTTGGGTTCGCAGGCCGGCGCCTTAACCACTGTGCTACCAGCCAGGGGAAGTATTAAATTTATTTTTAAGATTTATTTATTTAGAGGGGAAGGGAGAAAGAGAGGGAGAGAAACATTGATTTATGAGAGATACAGCGATACATTGATTGGTTGCCTCTAGTGTACCCCCTCAACCCCCCAACCTCCCAATCCCCCC